>OVBE01007531.1:164-18369 GCA_900406425.1 Iberis pinnata
TGCGGATGCGGCGATGCTTTCTAGCTGTGCTTTTAAGGTTTGGAACACAGCTCGTAGCCTCGCGGTTTCTTCTTGCTGGTCAAGCATCTACTTCAGTAGGTCTTTCATGGTGGGTTCTGCGGCTCCTGCTTCGTCCGCCGTCTTTTCGCTGTTGTCGTCTTTGTTTTCCAGATCAACGATAACATTGTCTTGAGGTTTCTCGGTTGATCCCGTGGTCATTGCTAATCCTTTTTCTTCCTGCAAAAGCAAACTACAAATTTCTTCTAGCAAATTCTCCCCATAGACGGCGCCAACTGTTGAATCAAGACTTAACAAGTAGTTTTAGATCTTAGATTATGTGGGTCAGAGCTTAGAAGAATTTCATATATCTCTTTAAGAATGATTACATGAGTATTTATATGAAGACATAAGGTAAAAACCATAATTACATAGATTTGACCTAATGGGCCACGAGCTGGACAGCCCAACTCGTCAGGTCGGCCCATTTAGCTTTCGTCTTCCTGGGCCCGTTCTCTTCGTCACGTCGGCGTCCAGCTGGGCCTTGAGTCGAAATGGGCTTTCAGGGCAGGTGCTAAACCTGGTATCAACATATATAAATGAGAAAATTAATTTTGTTGTATATTTTGCGGGTTCCAAATTCTTTTGGTAATCAAATTAACTTGAATTTATGGTAAAATAAAACTAAAAATTTTTACTCTCTTTATTAAGACTTCTCGACTTCTCATTGGGAAAAGAAAATTAAGTGTTTAAGAAAAAGAAAACTAGATATTCTTTTTTAGTATTTTATTTTGTATGGGGCCCCGAAAATCTCAGCTCCGGCTCTGAGGGTACCCTAAGAAGATACCTTTCTTAACTCTTGGTTGCAATTTTCCTTCATCACTATGAAAGTAACAGATGCAACCAAATCTCCGTAAATGACTATAACTTAGGGTTCTTTTGAGCCAAACGTCTTATGGTACTTTACCTTCAATAGCATTTGAGGGAATGAGATGTATCAAATTAACCATTGTATTTATAGCCTCAGCCCAGAAACTCTTTGGCAGTCCAGAGTCACTCAAGATACTTCTCACTCTCTCAAGGATAGTTCTATTCATCCTCTTAACCACATCATTTTGATGGGGGTGTATGGTGTAGTTTTACGCCTTGATATACCATGATTCTTGTAGAAATCATCAAATTCCTTATTGTAAAATTCCAAGCCATTGTCAGTTCTCAGCTTCTTTACTTTTAAGCCACTTTGATTCTCCACCAGATGCTTCCATTTTTTAAACTTTTCAAGGGCTTGATCCTTAGTTTTCAGAAAATACACACATACTTTCTTGGAGAAATCATCAATCAAGCTAAGGAAGTAATGGCACTTGCCTATGGATTCAGGAATATTCGGAGATCCCCACAAATTTGCATGAATGTAATCCAGGCAGTTTTCACTTTTGTATTTCCCTGTCTCAAACCCAACCTTGTGAGTTTTACCAAAAATACAGCTTTCACAGAAGCTCAGGTTTGATGATTTTGCATCTTGAATATATCCTTTCTTTGACAGCTGATCTAAGCTCCTTTGCCCTAAATGACCAAGCCTATAATGCCATAGATCATAACTATCTTTTGTACTTGCTGTTTTTGATTCCCCAGTTATACTATTTCCTTGCGGGAAATATAACTTGCCATTTCTTTTTGCTGTGAATATGATCCTGCATCCTTTACACACCTTCATTAAACCATTCTTTGAGGAAAAAGAACACTCTTGGCTCTCAAACGTGCCAAGTGATATAAGGTTTTTTAGAGAACTTAGGAACATATCTTACACCTTTTATGGCTACTGTCTCCATAGTGAGTTTTAACATGTATTGTACCAATACCTTCAACTGATGATACGGTTTCATTTTCCATCCTAACAGAACCAGCATCACACTTTTCAAGATCAACAAACCAGTCTCTTCTAGGTGCCATGTGGTATGAGGATCCACTCTTCCTTGAAATTAACTCCCTCAACTGAATTTGCCTCTTCCACTACTAATGACTCAATGAAATCCTCTAATATCACAGCATAAGACTCTCCACCATTTGTCTTTTCAGTCTCTTTTGATTTTGGTCTTTTGGGATAGTCCTTCTTAAAGTGACCTTCTTCTTCACAGTATCAACATATAACATTTATTTTCTTGCCTTTTGTCTTTGACTTACACCTGCTTTTAGTTTTCCCTTTTCCACTGTCTTTTGTAGTATATCTGCCTCTCTGATTTGCAACTGTGTATAGACCTTCTTCTTGATTCTTGTCAGACTTATTAGTTGTATTCAACTACAATTGCTTTGAGTGAATAACATTGATTACTTCATCAAATGTTAAGGTAGTCTTTCCATACTTCAAGGTGTCCCTTAATTGATCAAATTGTTTTGGTAAGGACATCAACATGATTATAGTCATATCCTCATTAGTCACTGATACTCTAACATTTCCTAAGTCTGTTATTATACGTAGGAACTCATCTATATTCTGTTCAACACTTAGGGAATCATTCATCTTGAAACCATATATTTTCTACTTAAGGTAGATCCTATTAGGCAGTGATTCTGACATATATATTTCATCTAACAACCTAAGCATTCCAGCAACAGTACTTTCCTTAATGATTTTTCTAAGGACTTCATCTATGACACTCAAGATAATGGTGCTTCTTTCCTTCCTTTGTTTTTCCGCAATGGTGGAACCTTCTTCTGATTTCTTCTCACTACGGATTCTAATTCATCATTTGTTGTTGACTTAGACTTTTCTTTCGATTCATCCTGTTGAATTTTCAGTGCTTCCATCAGACCTAATATCTCCATGTGAGCTAACAGCTTTTCTTTCCACATATTATAGTCGATAGTGCCATTGAACTTCTCCATATCAATGCGTGCAAAAGACATTGTTAGATCTTCGATTAAGTAGATGACCTAGCCTTTAGCTCTGATACCACTTGTTATGAAACCTACTTGATCAACACTCTAATTTGTCTTCACAATTCAATTTGAGACAATTCACTATTTGCAATCAAGCACAAAAACAGATCAAGAACACAAGAACACGATTCCAAACAACACATAGAAATTGATCTCCCAGTTCAGGTGCAATCAGCAATCCTACGTCTGGGCCAAGAATCAATCTCGGAATCCACTATACGAAACAATTGATACAACGTCAGAGCTACAACAAACTCTCACCGGAAAATACAAAAAACATATTTTCTCTATCCCCTGTTTCCCAACTCTCTCTCTCTCACTTAGAACAATCGCTCACCAAGAGAAAACCTGAGATTCGAATACCCGCTCACACCACTCACATCAAATTCTTCAAACCCAGCTTCAACACAACTTTATAAGGATCGTCATCTTCACCAGCTCGAAGAAACAACCATAACGGCCAAAACATTTTCAGTTTAAAATGATTAACAACCTGAGTTAAACGACACCGTTTCACTTGAAACTGAACCAGCCACATAACCGAAACTAATCTGCCAATTGAACCAAGCCGAATCTGAACTTGAAAGAATTGATTTAAACCACTCTATATAAACCGAGTTAATTAACCAATACTTCAACATAGTCGTTAAAATAAAATTCTCATATTCATTTGGTGCAGATATCGAAAACATACAGTAATATTTTGTTTTCGAATATCGTCATGTGTGAAAAATTATTCATTCTCTACCACAAGAGAAGTGATTTAGTTGTATAACTGGTAATTATATTCAACAACAACAAAAATAAAAAGAAATCAATCAACACACGCCATGAATCCATTATACTATATACTCCAAGATAAAGTCAAGAAAGTAGAAGAATAAAAGACAAACGATGTCGTTTTCATCGAAGAGGAAACCAACTTTCTTGAAACTGAGATTGATAAGAAACCATAAAGAAGAGAAAGACGAGCAAGAAGGCTACTCCCCACGGTGTTCCTCCTGCTCTATACAAAGACTCTCTTTCATTCAGAGGTATCAGTGATGTTATTATCCCTCCTCCATCATTGGATAGAAAATGAACAGCCAAGAGCAAAAGCAAAGGAGAAGCCATTAGAGCAAGCTTGAGCTGGTCCGTAACACCTTCTATAACTGGTTCGTAGCTCGCATACCATGAAATTGTTACGAACATAAAGAGGATGAAGACAAAGACGCAGAGATGTAGTGGAACTGGAGGGCTTCCTTCGTTATCTCTTCCCATGTCTTGTCTTAATCTTGATTCTTGATTAATGTTTTGTGAGGTTTTCGTTAGACACTTGGTGTATGAGGTTTGGATGAAGGAGTTGAAGAAGGATGTTGCTTTTTTATAAAGGGAAATTGACTAACAATTAATTGTTGCTTCGGATCCGAGGAGAATGTATAATTAAATACGTATGTGTATACCATCAATCTATTTATATTGTTGTTAACATACCATCAATATATTAAATAGAAAATTTTACAAATAGGTTTGTAAATTCAATATAAATTAAACAAGTGCCAACTTGTCATACAATAACTTTTAAATAAAAAGAAGCCAGATCGGATCATATCAACAAACAAATCCAACTATATTTTATAGATTGTTATTTAATACATGATTATTTATAGACATTCTTAAAAATACCACAAAATTAAATATATTTCAAAAATATCACAAATTCCAAAAAAAATTACAAAAAACTACAAAAATGTTTTGTTGCAAACGTATCATAAACTTAAAATAGTTTTAAAATTTTAAATTTAAATCATAAATCTCCGAAACAAAACACACCCCTTCAAAATTTAACCCTAAATTCTAATTAGTGAACCCAAACCCATAAATTAAAATTATAAACTTTTAAAATTCATTTTTTATTTTTGTGGTTTTTTTGAAAAAAATTATTTTAATGATATTCTTAGAATTTTTTTGGAGTGTGTGATTTTTTCGAATTTAAATATTTTAGTGGTATTTTAAAGAATTCTTCCAATTTATATAATATTAGCAACAATATGATTTACATTTTTTTTTTTTTTTTTGCCACCTACTTGCATCTTGTTGTAAATATTTAACCAAAACTATATTAAAAATTAAAGATAAATTAATCTTATTAATGAAAGCTGAATAAATGGTGGTTATAATAATCAGAAAGTATTACTTTACGTATAATTAGTGTATGATGGTATCCAAAATAAAGTAAATGAAAAAAAGAAACAGAATTGGCTTTTTAACTAAAGATTCTTGCTTTTTGACGGTGCCTTAACAGAGGTCGGTGAGGCCATGCATCTTCAGTTTTATTGGTAAAGAATTTTGGCCAACGAAAACTCACCACGTACCACCCACCCTTTCCTTGCATCCAAGGTCACATCATTAATCTATTCATTAAATGAGTACACTCATTGTTATAATAAAACTATTTTAATGCGTACTACAACAGAGATAACTCGATTAAGCTGGTTGAAGCAAAGACTAGGAGAATCTTCATAGTAAAATCTAGAGCTACAATCATATTGAATGATATAGAATATGTGTCCATATGGTGAACTGCTCAATACTAAAGTTTGGAACTCGTTGGGAAATATACTAAATTTTGGAACTGCTCAATACAAAAGTTTGGAATTCTTTGGGAAATACAAAACCGGTTATTTGATTTCTAAAATTTTAGTTGTAAGATGACGGTTTAAGAAGAACGAATCTTTAATTCTTAATTCTCAATTCTTTTTGGGTAAATATAAATGTGTTTCACAATAACCTATTAGGTTGCAGATGTAGTTTGATGGAATAAGAGAAAACATATATTTTATAATATTTCTCCATCGTTTAATTATTTGTCAAATATTTAAAGAAAATATTTTTCTTCTAGCTATAGCATAAACAAGTAAAAAAAGCACAATTAATGTTTTTCTCCAAATTAGTAGAAGAATATAACTGCCAACTGTTCTCCATTTTTTATTTTCCTAATATTTTCTATTTTACTTTACTAATTATTTTTGGTTGCAACAATTTGTACTGATTCCATATAACAAGTACATGATTTCATATTTCTCCATCTGAGTTTGATATTGTAATATCTTTGAGGACCTTAAACATAACAAGTGTAGTTTTTCCAAATAGCAAAAAAGAACCAAGTATAGTCAAGGACTCAAGGCCAACAAATGTTTTCGAAATGGTTTGATAAGTTATTTGTATATGTTCATCAGTTCATGTGACATCTCACGTTATTCAATTTAATACGTTTCATTAGCTTATCGTTGTGTGAAAGTGATTAAACAAATATTTATCCATTATTAATCTATGTTATCTTTTTATGATACAAAGCACAAGTAATTTGAAGGCTAGCTATAAAATCGTCAGGCTCTCGTATATAAACTATTTTAATTAGAATCTTTAAAATTCCAGAAAAATAATAATAAAAACTTATTTCAGAATCGGAGTTTAAAAATTGTCTTTCTATATTTTCCCTCCTCGCATTTTCTTAATTGATATTTTTTGCAGTGACCAGCTTCGAACCGACGTCAAGCGGTGTATATATTATTATATTTTTCTTCTTCGGATCTACAATCAGCCGCTTTTTCCCAAACCGTTTCTCCACCTCCTTTAACTCTAATTCGATTCCTCATCTCCTAGCTCCTTCTAGTCTTCCACCATCTTTATAGATCCTAACTCACACATCGTTTTATAATATCTTGTACTGCTTTCGTTTCATCTATTTTGTAAGTTCTATCTTCAGTGACTCCATCTTCTGATGGAAGCATGTGGTGGCTTTGGACTTTTAGTGATAGGTCATGGTAGACTTCTGGATAAAGTGGGATATCCATGGTGTGATCTCTCAGATGGCGATGTTACCAGCGCAGAGCTATGCTGATTTGGGATAATTTTAAGTCACCACATCTCTGCATGCTTTTGTTTTTCAATGGTAATGGTTCGTGGTGGTTGGATAGTTACGAAACCTTTCTGAATGTGGTGGTTGACTCTCTGGGTGGTTTTCGGAATGCTTTGGTGGGATGAACGTGGCCATGTCTCTTTCCACTTAATTTTCATACTATATTTTAAAAATCAATAATTTTAGATTTTGTATGTAATTAGTAATTATTTGTAACATTTGGATAAATTTGTTGTCAGCTTTTTAGTATTAGTTCTAGTAGAACAAAGTCATTGGGGCATAAATTCATTGGTTAAATCTCGATTCGGTGTTGTACAGATAATATAGAATATTTATCAGCTATATCTCTTTCTAATTGCATAACATCGTCTGTCCATATTGGAGATTGCTCTACTTTAATTTGGAGCGTTCTTTTCACCTCTATGTCGACGTCATTCTATCTTCACTACAAGAAGACAATCAAATTTTGGACCAAAATTTTGATCATAGAATTTATGACAAATTTTCGACTAGATTCTAACAAAAATTAATATTGGTCAATATTTGGTCAGAAACTGCAGACAAAAAATTCGGTCAAAAGTTGTCAATTATTTTTTTTTTATGAAATGTTAAATTAATTATAAAGAAAAAAAATGAGTTATGTACAAAAGAATGTCTGGTAATAGTTGAGCTAAGTAAAAAGTATATGGTTCGAAACGTAGATTGTCATGTTGGCCTCGTTAAAACCTGATCCTAGAAAACCCAATGGGATAAAACTAGAACCATGAAAAAGAGTACACACCATGACAATCAGAACCATATACCAATAAAAACAAAAAAAAAACTCAAAAAGTATTCGAATCAGGTAGTTGTTGGATGAAGTGAGGTCCATCGTAATGTTAGACCATGGTAACGTGACTGCAGAGGATACTGCATGCTCGCTATTCGAAGTCGGATAGTGGTGATGATGGTCCGAAGGAGTCGAGAATGAGGTTGGGCTGGTTGTCTGTGGCATAAAGAGTTGCGTTCCCGCCAGATCGTGTAGATTGCGGCTTGGAGACTGAGTCTAAGCAAAGCTGAATCCAGGTGTGAGTGGGAGCACAGCTGGATAGAAGAGATGGTATGATGCCAGTCCGGAGATAGGCAACGACAGAGAATGGGGGCCGTAAGAGCGGACCATAAGGTGAAAGTATATAGGCAGGCAAAGTATAAATGATCATGTGTCTCATCGGGCTCTCCACAGAAGACATAAGGCTGCACCCGTCCCCACCTGCGCATCCTTCGATCTGTGGATAACCTGTCAAGAAAAGCTAGCCATGAAATAAAGGCATAACAGGGTATAGCTTGTTTAAACCACACTATAGATGTCCATGATTTAGTACAGATAGAGGGACAAATATGTTTCCATGTAGCGGTGGGATTGAAGGTTTCCTTGTATTGGTCATTTTCGTGGTTCCATAGACGAATATCGGAGTTAACAAAGGGGGTCAGGATCGGTTGCGTTGTGATGGTGTCGTAAAGTGGCTGGAGAAATAGACAACGTGATCGTCGAATACGCCATTTCCCGGAGGCTACTGCATCAGCCACTATGGCTCGTCGAGGAATGCCAAACTCCTGGAGTCCAACCTCACTTGTAGCTACAAACAACGAACCAAGAGAAGACCAATTATTGAACCAAAAGGATGTTGTACAACCATTACCTATTCGTGTTTGAGGAAAGTGGAAGCTAGTGGCCGAAGTTTATGAAATTTGCGCCAAATCCATGATCCAGTTTCTGCGATAGTAGAGACATCCCATAACGTAGCTTGCCGAAGGAGACACAACCGAGTCCATGCAGTCCATAAGGACGAGGTATTAGTATGTAGGCGCCAAATCAAGGATAAGGAGAATATGGTGGAGGTATCCTCAAATCTCCTAACTCTGAGACCACCCTGCGACTTGAAGAGACCGATGAACCGGACCAGAGAAAAGCGCTACACAAAAAATTGAGTTCGCGCAAGCAACTCTTGGGCAATCAGAAAGCAGACTGCCAGAAATTGATAGTGCTAACAATAACGGATTAGATCAGTTGTAGACGACCTACGTAAGATAGAAGTTTAGTTGACCAAGAGTTTAACCTGGATCGAATACGATCAACCAGCGGCTCATAGCCATCCCGGGATAGCCTCTTCGTTGTTAGGGTTAAACCTAAGTAGCGAATTGGCAGGGCTTCGCATCGAAGGCCACTATCAGAAATAGCACGAAGCAAAAGCGGTGCGGGGTTCGCTGTAAGTAAAGCGGAGGACTTAGTGAGGTTGACTCGGAGTCCCGAAGCATTTCCAAACATGTCTAGCACCTGTAAAATCCCATGGATAGAACCTGGACAACCATCAGAAAAAACTAGAATATCATCCGCAAAACATAAGTGGGTGAGGCGTAATCGATGGCAATTGGGGTGATAACCAATATGACCTATGCAAGTTTGGTGAAGACCGCGTGAGCTTGGAAAGTAGCCCGCAAATTCACCATTGACCGATATAGAGAAAGTAGTTGTAGACATGCATAATCGAATCTAGTGAATAAAAAGAAGGGGGAAATCTAGAACCTGGAGTGTGGAAGTAATGAAATCCAAACTAACGGAATCGAAAGCTTTGGAGATATCAAGCTTTAACATGCATCGCGGGGAGATTGCCGTCTTTTGGTAGTCCTTAACAATTTCAACTGCCAAGAGGAAATTTTCGAGAAGAAGACGGTTTTTGATGAAGGCACTCTGGTTGGGTTCGATGAAGTCATGTAGTAGGATCTTGAGGCGGTTGGCAAGGAATTTTGAGATAACCTTGTATAGGATGTTGCATTACGAGATGGGGCGGTAGTCCTTCATTGTCTGGGGATTGTCAGTCTTGGGAATCAGCGATATGAGAGTGGCGTTAACGCCTCTCGGTAGGAAGCCATAGAGAAAGAAAAAATTTACTACGGTGACAAAATCCGCACCTATGTACGCCCATGCGGCTTTATAAAATTCAGTCTTGTATCCATCCGGTCCCGGAGCCTTATTGGAGGGTAAGGAGGAAAGGGTTGCATAAATCTCTTCTCTAGAGATAGGTCTAGTCAGTTGTTCACCTGCAATCAAAGGACAATGATATGTGAGAAGTCGCTCAAGATAAGCAATATCTAACGGAATAATGGGATCAGAGTGTTAAAGTAAAGTCTGAAAATGGCGGACTGCTTCCTCCTTGATCTCGGCAATGTCAGTGGTAAGTTATCCTGTAGAAAGGACGAGGCGAAAAATAGTGTTGCGACTAGTGCGCACTGATGTTGTGCGGTGGAAGAAGCCCGTGTTATGATCACCATGTTTCAACCAAGTGATGCGCGACTTTTGCTGATAGAATTTCTCCTCAGCACTTGCTAGAAAGGACCATTTTCTAGCCGCATCTGTTTTAGCCTGAACATTTGAGGGTGAAGGATCAAGGAGAGCATGTTGTTGGCAAGAACGGAGGTGAGCATGGGCTGCACTAGTTCTATCGGTGACATCCCCAAAGGAGGACCGATTTAAGTGCCTAACAGCAAACTTCAGAAGCTTGAGGTTAGTGTGAAAAAACCGAATAGCTAGACGAGAGTGAGTAAGAGGAGTGTGTCGTCTCCATGCTTCATCGATTATCTGCAAAAAATGAGGATGATCAATAAGAAAATTATTAAACTTGAAAGGCTTGCGAAAAGGAGAGAGAGAGGAAGAGAGGTGGATAATGCAACGCGCATGATCGGAGACCCCATTGGCTTCAAACATAGCAAACGAATGTGGGAAGACATTCATCCATGTGTCATTCACCAAACCTCTATCAAGCTTCCTTTCCATAGGATCTGTGGCACGATGATTTGTCCATGTAAAACATGGCCCTACATACGACAAGTCAGCCAAGTCCATGCGATTAACAAACTCCTAAAAATGCAGCATCCCTACTAGACGCTGACGAGAGGGGGGATTTGAGCGCTCCGTGCTGGAGAGAATTTCATTAAAATTTCCTATGAGA
This sequence comes from Iberis pinnata, assembly GCA_900406425.1. Taxonomy (NCBI): domain Eukaryota; kingdom Viridiplantae; phylum Streptophyta; class Magnoliopsida; order Brassicales; family Brassicaceae; genus Iberis; species Iberis pinnata. The sequence goes on from OVBE01007531.1 coordinate 10,986, forward strand.
AGCCATGGAATAGCCGAGGGTCCATATGAACGCCTACTTTCCAGTAAAGCATTCCAGAGATGAACTCGATCTCCCTGAAAATTCGAAGCATAGACACATGATATTAGGACCATAACACCAGATTCAAGAGTAGCAATAACCGTAATAAGTTGAGATGTGATGAGAAGGGGGTCACAACAACTCCCTCTTTCCAACAAACCCAAATACGCCCTAAACGATGAGCGGAATAGTTATGGATAGCGTGCCAGCGAGGAATAGCAGCCTGCAAAATAAGGGAAAAATGGTGAGATTGGACCCGTGTTTCTAACAGACAACCAAACTGCTGGTTAGTATGTTGATGCCAATGACGAATATAGTATGCTTGTGAGGCTGATTAAAGCCTCGGGTATTCCATGCGAATAGAGACATAATCATTGCTGCCTCCAAGAGGAGACATTGACATGTTTCTTAGAGACGCTTGGTTTGTTCACTTTACGGTTTCCTGTAACCAGATCAAAGTGCTTCGCTTTGGTACGAGTATTGTAACAACCCACATTAGAGGACTCTTTACGATCAGGCAAGTCACCCTCCGAGACTTGGCATTCTTCATTTTCATCATCTCCCATATCCTTGCTATCTGCAAGAACAACAAACCTGGATGGTGAGAATGCCACAACAGCGTTAAGATCAACATATGCAAATTTTTTAGGGGATAGAGAAGCAGCTCGGCTTTGTCTTTTCACTGTAGTCCATTCTGAAGTTTGAAGATCGGAGGACACTATAGTGGTATCCTCAAGACGCGGGGAGTGCTTAGACAGACTTTCTAGGCCATGAGCCCGCTCAAGAGCCGGGTCATTTAAAGGGACAATAAGTATTGTGGTGTGAGCATCCCGGGAAGGTGCATCTCCTAGAGATGAATACGCATTAGCAAGACAAGGAGAATTATTAGGCACAATTGTTAATTCATTATTTGGCGAGTCTACAATAGCAGGAAGAAGAGAAGTAGAATGATCATTAATAGCTGTAGCAACTAAGGGAACAGATGAGGCGTGTGAATCATGATGTGCTGTAACAACAGGTGGCGTGTGTGCCATTGATGGAGAGACATGGGTCGTATTCTCAATGGGTACAGTAATTAGCATATTATCAATGGATTGAGATACAAGGTTCGTATCCTCGACTATAGGTACAGTGACAAGTTCATTATCAGTCACATTTTGAGAGACTTCAGCCTAGTCTTGAGGTGGCATGTGAACAAATTCAGAACAGGGTTTCTTGCATGATTGAGTTGTATGGCCCCAATTTCGACAAGTAGAGCACCGTGGTGGTAACCAAGGGTAAGAGATCAAAACCGGACTCTCCACACCATCTAGTTTAATAGCGTTGAATAGCTCCTTATATAAGTCAACCACCACCATTGCTCGACCCACGTCAAGACGCACACAACACTCCGTATTAGGATGTAATATCTGGAAATCGCCAACAATATTGCCAAGAAATTTCAGTCCTGCATGAGAGAACAAATTGTCAAGAACATTTTTAAAAACCACCCATAAGGGCATAGAAGTAAGGTCGGGTTTCTCTTGTGATTTCGAAAGACTCCATTCCTGCACTACTAGCAAAGTATCAGAAATATGCGAGTATTTCTTACAACATATATAATTACGCAATTCTAAAGATTCAATACGTAATAAAATTGTATCCGTTTTGATAAATTGGACATCGATCTTAGCCACTTTGCCATCACGGTTCCATAATCGATTAAACGTAGCATGTACTTTCCCAATGTGTGGTGCTTCACCAATGAAGAACCCTACTAGGAACTTAGACCACAATGGTTGAGGATCAACTAGCAAGTGTTTTGGAATAGCAACAGTAGCTACACCGCCGGCGTGAGAGATGGATGGCGGTGGAGAAAGGTTTTAGAGCTCCTGAAGAGCAGAGGAAGTGGAAGCATTCCACACTGTTGACGCGTGACTGGAGGTAGCACCGGGTGGTGCACCTGGAGACGCCGTCGGAGAGGGCATGAGAGTAACCGGTGGTTAATCCACCATGTGACGTGCGTCGTAAGTCTAAATAAGGAAAACCTAATATCGAGCTTCAAAGCTGTCAATTATTACAGACAAAAGGCTGAAAAATCTTTCATAAGTTTGTGAAGAAAACTGTTTGGTCAGAAATTTCAGCTTTTTCTGACTAATTTTTGGCAAAAATATGGTCACAAAATTTTTGAACTTTTCCAACCAAAGTGGTTGACAAGTCGGTCAATATTTCGTCATAAAAAAATTTGTGACCATATTTCGGCCATTTTGTTTTATATTTTGGTCACAAAATGGTTGAAAATTTGACAGCATATTCTCGTTATATACATGATCCTTACATTACGATCATAATGAAATAAAAACATTTCACTTCTTTCACTTATAAAGAAGTTAAGAAGAAAATGTCTACACTTTTTTCTAATTCTCGAGAATGGATGTATAGACAACGATATCCAAACAATGGCAAAATTACAAGAGAATTTCAGGAAGAACTTTTGGAGTTCATGCGTTTTGCAACAAATCAGGTCATCACACTTGAAACTAGTAAGATGTTTTGTCATTGTCCTTGTTGCAATAACAATAAATTTACAGCGGTAAAAGGGGTTTGAAAACATCTTTATCGTAGGAGGTTTCTGTCTAATTATTATATATGGTTTTCCCAAGGGGAAACTTCAACATGTTTACCTAGTACTCATGAGGTTCATGTGGAATTCCAAGAACAATGTGAAATGTGTTTAGATAGCACATGTGGTGTTGATATGGAGAAGAAATTCTAACACATCCATAATTTGAACATGCATTTTAGGAACCAAATGCGGAAGCTAGGCATTTTTAAGATATGTTGGATGCATCAAAATATCCAATATACGAAGGTTGCCAAGAGGGACATTCCCCATTATCTGAAACAACTAGAATGATGAATATAAAGACAAAGTACAATTTATCAATGGATTGTGTTGATGAATTGTAGATTTTGTTAAAGAGTATTTACCAAAAGAAAATATATCCCCAACCTCTTCCTATGAGATTGAGAAACAGGTATCAGGGCTCGGGTTATCATATCAAATGATTGATGTTTGCACTGATAATTTTATGATTTACTGGAAAGCATATGCGAATAGGTTGGTCTGCCAATATTATGGTAAACCTCGGTTTCAAGTTACTGGTGGAAGATTTCGTGTGCCAATTAAGTGAATGTGGTACTTGTCAATAACAGAGCGATAGAAAAATTCTAACAATCAGAGCGTACAACAACACCTTTGAGATGGCATGCAGAACATTCATCATAGGGAGAAATTTCACATCCCTCAGATGCAGAAGCATGGCAACACTTTCAATCTATGTATCTTGCTTTTGCAAGTGAAAGTAGAAATGTGTGTATTGGATTATATACAAATGATTTCAATCCATTTGGAAAGCATGATAGACAATATTCATTGTGGCCAATCATCCTAACACCGTATAATTTGCCGCATATATTGTGTATGAGGAGGAAGTTCTTGTTTCTTACAATTCTAATTCCAGGACTTGAACATTTGAAGCGGTCTATTGACGCGTTTATGCAACCTTTAATTTATGATCTGCTACAATTATGGGATTATGGTGTTTCTGCATACGATATTTCTCGATAATAGAAGTTTACGATGCACACAGTTTTTGTGTGGACAATCAATGAATTTTCAACATATTGTATGTTGTCGGGATAGATGACGCATGGAGGATTATCATGTCCATATTTCCAAGATAACAATAACGCGTTTCATTTATGACATGGGCGAAAATATTTTAGTTTGACTGTCATCGACATTTTTATCTACGAATCATCCACATCGTCGCAACAAGACATTATTCATCAAGAATCGAGTTGTTCGTGACCGTCCACCTCCTGAGTTAGAAGGTTTTCATCTACTACTGCAGCTAAGAGATTTTGGTGCAGAGGAGAAAAGTGATTGTGGGTGGGTGGGGGTGATATCTTGTGTTTTTGATGCATTTTACTTACCATTTTGTATGCATTATAGGTCAAATCATTTACATATAGGTTGTATAGTTTGCATTTGCATTACATATCATGGTTTCAGGTGGTAGAGTTGAAAAAAATGGAATCAATGATCAAAAGGAGTGCAAAAGGTGATAGAAGAGGTGAAAACAGAGCATATCGGGCACCATAGCGGTTTATCCAAACCGCTATGAGCATATCGGGCAGGAGCACCGGTTTATCCAGACCGTTGTGAAGACGAAGTTTTTCCAGGGACTTATAGTGGCCAACCATAGCGTGCAATCCAGACCGCTATGGTCAGAGACAGAACGTACCGGCATAGCATACCGGTCTATCCGAAATCGAACCCCGGTTTGGTCGAGCAGACTTTTCCCTTACTCTTCTTCAACCACCAGGCTAAAGATAATTCTTGTATAAAGATTACACAGACTCTTTGTTATATGTTTGTGCAAGAATATGATTTAATCAAGTAGTAAAATAAATAAAAAAATTATATCAATAATTAAAGTTGGTTGTACATGTTTAATATTGGAAGTGATCTAATTTGAATCAAAATGTCGCCAAAGTGACATTTTTGAGGATATTTTTCATGAAAAATATTAAATGTTTTATATATGTATATTTATGCGAATATTAAATCGGCCTAAAGGAAGGTTTATATTTGGCCAAATTACATATATAATTGTGATGGTGAACACGTGATGATTATCTAGATAGAAACATGTGAATGATAAATCGGCCCAAACGAAGGTTTATTATTTATTATGAATTATCGTCAGTGTTTGATCATTACAACAAGAGTACTGCTAGTAGTTAATATTATTATCCAAAGACTTGATATTAATATTACATTTGGTATCTTGGATGGGTTGTATAATCGTTTGCTATTTATTATTGGTTTCTTCAGTTAGTGAGTATTAATTAAAATTCTTGTTCTCTCTTTCGGCGAATATTGCTGCTATATCTTCTAGTTTAGGATCAATTCCAAAACTTACGGGCTCCAACTATAGTGGAGAAATAAAGTTCTGATTATTCTTTGGTGTATAGATCTTGACCTTTCGCTAAGGATGGAACAACCTATTTCTCCTACGAATACCACCACTGTTGAGTATAAGTTCGTTTATGAGAAGTGGGAACGTTATAACCGTATTGGTTTAATGATCATTAAGGACACCATTCCAGAAACCTTTAGAGGTGGTGCAGAGATCAAAGATCTCAAAAAGTTCCTTGCTGAAATGGACCTCCGCTTTGCAAAAAGCGATAAGGCGGAAATAAGCGTGCTTTTGCATCACTTTAGTACGATGAGGTACCATGGCAAAGGAAACATAAGGGAGTACATTTTGGAAACGTCCAATATTGTTTCTAAACTCAAGGCACTTAAGACTGAGCTTCCGGATGAAGTGCTCATATTCTTTGTCTTGAACCATCTTCCTCCTCAGTTCAATCAATTGAAATCTAGTTACAACACACAAAATGGGCAATGGTCTCTCAATGAGCTCATTGCATATTGTGTGCATGAGGAAGATCAGATGAAATAAGAAAATACTGAAAGTGCTCATATGGTTTACACCTCTAAGGGTCAGGGCAAAAGAAAGAAACCTGAGGTCGTTAAGAATGAAGCTGCTAAAGGTCCAAGTCAAAAGAAGCAGGCTAAGGGTGAGGACACCTGTTTCTTTTGCAGGAAGGCTGGACACCTAAAGAAGGACTGCAAAAAATACCACGCTTGGCGTGGAAAGAAGGGTATGTCCGTAGCTATGGTCTGTTCTGAGGTTAATTTAGTTAATGTACCCAGAAACACTTGGTGGTTAGACTTCAGTGCTACTACTAACATTAGTGCTTCATTGCAGGGTTGCCTGAGCTACCGAAAACCAACTGATGCTGAAAGACACATTCATGTGGATAATGGGATTTTGGTGGATGTGGAGGCAGTCGCGCATTTTAGATTATTTTTTAGCTCTGGTCATTTTTTGGTTGAAAGACACTAAAGTTGTACCGTCTATTAGACGAAATTCGGTTTCCGGTTCTTTTTTAGACAGACATGGTTATTCTTGTCTAACTAAGAATGGAGTTGCTACTTTGTCTTTAAATTCAATCTTTATTGGAACTGGTAAACGTTTGGATAATCACGATCTTTACTTGCTTGACACTATAAACTATAAAGATGAAAGTTTAAATGTCACAAGAGGTACTAAACGTAAATTTGAAAATGCAAATTCAGGAACTCTATGGCATAAGCGCCTAGGTCACATCTCTAGAAATAGAGTTGAGCGACTTGTGTCAGATGGTATATTGAGTTCTATTGACTTCAATAATTTTGATGTCTGTGTGGATTGCATTAAAGGTAAACAGACTAAACATAAGAAATTAGGTGCATATAGAGCTACATATTTCCTTAAGTTGATACATACAAATATTTGTGGACCGTTTCCTTCTCCATCTTGGAACGATCAACGATACTTTATATCATTCATAGACGATTATTCTCGATATGCATACTTATTTCTTATTCATGAAAAATCCGAGTCGTTGGACGTGTTCAGGAAATTTAAGGCTGAAGTTGAAAACCAACTTAACCGAAGGATAAAGTCTGTCAGATCTGATCGTGGTGGTGAATACTACGGTCGTTATGATGGTTCAGGTGAACAACGTCCAGGACCATTTGCCATATACCTAGAGGAGTGCGGTATTGTACCACAATACACAATGCCTGGGTCTCCCAGCATGAATGGTGTTTCTGAAAGAAGAAACCGTACTCTTAAGGATATGGTAAGAAGCATGATTAGTCATTCTACCTTACCTGAATCACTCTGGGGAGAGGCATTAAAGACTGCAGCTTATATTCTTAATAGGGTACCAACTAAAGCAACTGCAAAAACTCCTTATGAGCTTTGGACTGGAAGAAAATCCAATCTAAAGCATATTCATATATGGGGATGTCCAGCTGAGGCTAGGCCTTACAAGCCATATGAAAATAAATTGGACTCCAGAACTGTGAGCAGTTACTTTATTGGTTATTCAGAACGATCTCGGGGCTATAAATTTTATGATCTCACACAAAGAAATATTTTTGAGACGGGAATTGCTACATTCTTTGAGGAAGATGAATTTGGGGGGAGAAATAATGTTAGGGATATAACATTTGAGGAAGAATCGGTCCAAGTGCCAATACCAATTCATATAGTTGTTTTTGATAAAGAAAATTTAGAACCTCAAGTTGATAATGAAATTCTTCCTCCAACTCAAGATGTTGATAATATCCAACATGAAGGTTTAGAACCTCAAGTTGTTAACGAGGTTCTTCATCCAACTCAAAATGTTGATAATATCCAACATGAAGGTTTAGAACCTCAAGTTGATAACGAGGTTCTTC
>OVBE01007532.1:0-18369 GCA_900406425.1 Iberis pinnata
AGTTTAGCAGGCATAAATGCCTACTAAAATGCATTAAATCTGAGTAATATCAGTAATATGGTCTTTAAGTAGACTGACTACTATAGCACTAAGTGTCGCTTTATTCATTATTCTCAATGGGATAAATTACTATAAGATCTTCATCTCAATAGTCCATGTAAAGCTTAACGCAATTTGAATTGGTTAAGCTTGGAACCATGAAGATCTACCTCATTAAAAACCTTGATATGTAAAACCTCATGGGATAAAAGCATATCAAGGGAAAAAGAGTATAGATCCTATGGTTGGGGAATTCTTCAAAATGGCCAAGTTCCTTTTCATTTGAACTTGGCTTTTTCCATCATCTTCATTCTTGAGTCTACTTCAAATATCTTCAAGTGATACATATCTTCTTCTTGTAGCTCATACTTGTTTGGGTCTTTTACTCCAATCTTAAATTATGGCAGATTCTGCCATCTTAGAATATTTGTCTTAAACAGACCATAACTTCTTGACCGTAAGATCTATAGAGTTGATTCTACATTCTGTAGACTCCTTGTTGAGTGTAGTTTCCTCCTGGTATGGATGGAATCTTCAAAATATTGGACCTATGCCTGAGACAGTTTTCTACTGTCTTTTTCAATTTAAAATGCTTGTATCTCCTTCATCTGATCTTTGATTCAGGTGAATCCATTTGGAGATTGTTATTTCTTGAGTATAGGATCCAGAACATCTTCATTTATGTAAATCACCCTCATGGTCTGATCAAAAAGTGCCTTGGAGTGCAAATATATACATTATATCATTCTCATAAAAGGGGATCTTCACATGCAATGCATTGCTTAATACTTCCAAATGGCAGCCTCTTGGACTCCCAAACTTCTAAATCTCTTTCTAAGGCTCTTCACCTTGTATAATCACCTTATTGAGGTCTTTTAAGTTCTTGACTTGAATTCTTCTTTTGTGCAATTGGATGATTCATCCTCGTGAGGCTCTAGCCGCATTGTCCTTCTTGAACTTTTGGTCGATTCAACTCTATGGAATTATATCCTTCTTGCAACTATTTGGACCTTCTTTGAGGACTATTTATGATGCTCCACACATCACTTCTTTTTGATATTCTTTGAGATCTTTTAATGATGCTCCACACATCACTTTCTTTAGGTTGCTCATGAACCTTATTCTTGGTGATCAATGCACCATGTTGATGAATTTTGGCCTTTGAACATGATCGGACGAGAATATGGGAAGGCCTATATCTTGTTTTCACTTGAGAATTCATGAGCCTTTGTCTTTCGCCTTTCTTGTTGTTGATGAATACAAAACCTTTATAAAGTTGATTCTTCTTCTTAGTTCATTGAATCATTCTTCTTTGGCTCTATGAGCCTTGTTAAACTTTCTCGAACCAAAAACATACCCTAGCTCGTGACTTTGATCCTTTCTTTATTCTCTTGAGACTTTATTCAGCCCCTTCATGAGCCTAACAGTCTGAAATTTCGTGACTCACTTTTGAGCCTTCTATCTGTGGCTCCTTTAGCCTTATCACACTTCTATACCTTGATTATGAGAATTCTCCCCCCCCCCGGTAATGCCCCATCTCAAGACCTAAGATTGGCGAAGAAAATAAATGCAAATGACCTATCCTAGAAAGACTTTGCCAAAGGAAACAATTTTGGTCGAGAAAGTCAACATTTAGGAAAATGTGATTTTCGGCCAAACGAGTGTACTAGGTCGTCTTCTGTGAAAAGGTTTAGTAGAGTGAATAAATGAGTGAAGTATTAAATATTTTTGGATATAAAAGAATGTTCAAAAGGCTTAGAATAAAAATGGACCAATGGGAAGCCAACACCACCTACTTGCACAAAGATCGTCTGGAATGGCTCGGTTCGGTAACTTGAATTTTTTGGTAAAGCAAGGAATGATTGAGCGACCAATCTGAGATTTTTCAATACATAGAAATGGATATAAAGGAGCTTAAAATTATTGGGAATGAAAGTTTGACACCTTCTACTTGAAGTATCAACAAATCATATTTGTACACCTAGCTAGTTATGATCTTTTGGACATGATTGGTCCAAATATCTAACTTTGAAGCTATGCACGACTTTGGGACAGCTCAAGGTTGATAAAGAGTGAGTCAAGAAATTTTTTCGCCCCAAGAAGCCATCTACAACCTCTCTTTACACCTCATGCTCCTTAGATAGTTCTAGAACCACCTAGGTGTCATTTTTCTATTAGGCCATTTTTGAGCAAGCTTGGTGTTCAGACCACTTGGAAACCTCCTGTACGTTTTGTTGGCTCAAATTACACCTCATGGTTGAGGTGGAAGCATATTAGGTCGTCCCCATTAAGACCTTACACCTCATGGACACATGTTGGCCTTTAAAGCCATCTTTGTGTCCAATGTGCTAAGTGTCAAGCCAAGAGAGTGTCTTGGTGTCTCAACCACGCCACTAAGCTCCTTATTAGACACATCCTGCTTGGATTACTCCCTATATAAGGTAGAGGTCGAGTTCATTTCCAAGGCACATCAAAATCTCTCTAAAATCTCACTTGAACCTTAACTAGTCTGCACGAGTTCTTAAGGCTTTATCTTTCGGGAATCAAGTCAGCTAAGTCAAGATAAGTTCGGCCATGTGAAGTAGCACATGGTTAGGTTAATATTTAATTTATGATTTGAGTTAATATCCCATAGAGGTTTAGGTTTCATATTTCGCTATTTTCCGCTTATCGTTATTATGCTTAAATTTTGGTAAAATTATCCTACACAATGATTAGATTAATTTGGTTACTGAATTATTAAGCCTTTATAATGCCAAATTTTTGGTAGATTATACTCACATGGTTATTAGGTTGCATTGATTAGTCAATTTACTAAGCCGTTATAATGCCTGATTTTCGGTAGAATTATACGGACATGGTTATTAGGTTTGATGGATTAGTTGATTATTAGGTCGTTATAATGCTTGATTTTTTATTTGATTGATGGCTTTATTGGATTAATATTTAATTGATTTAGACGTGCTAGGGATGCACGTTAGATATTGTGATATTTATCGAATTTGCATATGTTAGAAATGTACGTTAGGCATGGTGTTGATTATTGATTATGCATGAATGCTTTAGTAGTAGTAGTAATATATGCTAGAGATGATAATGCAAGGTAAGTATTGTGTGATTATTGAATTATACTCATGTTGATGAGTATGTATGTATTTATGTAATAATCACGTTAAATATAAAAATGAGATTCGGGTGTAGGTGTGTTATGTCCTCAGGGTTCGGTTAGTGAAGTTGCGAGAGAATGCACTCATAACCGGATCGAGTGACATAAGCTACCTACTCGCCGTGATTCGGTTAGTGGATTGTAGTGTGTCTACCTTCCATAACTGATGGTGGCAGTTGATGTTTGATCTCCATTTGCTCGGGACGGTTAGCGACCCTCCCGAGGCCTGCATGATGATGCAGTGATTGGCGTCGTGAGTGAGACGGTTGGGGCCTGATAGGGGTGTACCTAATCTGGCCTGTGTGGTAAAGATTTGGCTGGGTACGTCACCTTGGGTGAGATCAGAATCAACATATTACCGAATTATAAGTGATAACATTTAAAAATGTAAAGTGTATAAAGTCAACCCCTGGTGATGGAGGAAGGACCACATGGGAAGAGTGAAGGGCAGTGTTGATGGGTTGGACGCGGCAGTGGACCGTGGTTACTTGGTGATGATAAGTGATGAGAAGTGATATTGCGTTTATTATACTTGCATGCATTTGGTTATTGCATTGGTTTGCTTTGTGTTGATTGTTATATTGGGTTTAAGTTGGAAGCATTATCGTTATCTATTGATGTTTAGAGATCCCGTTCTTACTGAGTAATTTTATATTACTCATGATGCTACTTTTATTACAGGTAACCAGTAGAGGGAAAAAAACCTTAGAAGGGAGCTTGGACGCTAGGTGCCAGTGTAGGTTTGTTTGCCTTTTTGTAAAATTATGTTTGTAAACCTTTTTGGATTATAGAATCTTGGCCAAGTAAATCTTAACGTTTTTGTAAAGACTTTAATAGGGTATCAAATAAAACGTTGTTTTATATTCGTAACTAGTTCCAAAATGATTATGGCCTAGTCCGGCCGTCCTAACACTTTATTACAGCAAGGGTTGGCAAGCCTAAAACAGTAATTTAGTGGGATGAGTTGGTGGACAGGTTGATTCTAGTTATTAGAGATGCTTTGATAACCTCAGTTGACTAGTCTCCAGCTACATCAAATAGCATTCTCGACCGTTCAACTCCTAATTCGGTTAGGGGGTGTTACACCACCCCCCCCCCCCCATGGTTAAGGNGGTCGGGAAGTGATCTACACATCAATGATTTAAACAACAAATCAAATGTCAAGAATAGGAACCATTACTTATCACATAGTCAAGACTTTTAGAACAATTGCAAACATTCAAGAAACATAAGCTAAAAGATTAGACATCCTAATACATTTTATCCTAAGGACTTAAAACTTATAGATAATTTGCAAATATCAAGACATCAAACAATTAGGAGCACTTTGCACCAATGAAACATGAGGCAAAAAAAAAAAAAAAAAAAAAAAAAAATTTCAGCAGGCCCAGGGCTAAATCTNATATATATATATATATATATATATATTTATTTAAGCAATTCTCGTATCATATGGACAAGCACATAAAAGAAACAGTAGTTAAGCTACTCATATTACGCATATAAAACATATGAGAATACCTATTCATTTTAACAGCATTTCAAGAGATAGAAAGATAAAACCAGATACTTGAACTGGGATTTAAACAATCAGTGCAACAAACATTTATTTCAACATCTAACCACTGTAAGTGACAAACATGAGAAAACCAGAATCTTAATTTAGACTTAAACAATTCTAGGTGATAAGCAAACAAACCAGAAGAGTCTAATAAACCAGAACTGATCAAATAAACCAGAACTAGTCTAAACATGCTTACAAAAACTAGATGGTAGGAAAACAATTTAAAATCAAACCACAATATCAAACTAAGAACCCATCCAGCCTAATCAAACAATGTGAGCATGTTAACCATTATAAGGAAGAAACAATAGCCAAACATTTTAACCATTCTAAACGCTCTTTAAGGACATGAATGGAAACATAGCATAAAGCGATGGAGTTCAGAATCGGCCATTAGCCACTTGAGGGATTTAATGTGGATTAGAGAAACTCCCCCTCACTTTAGAAGTTGTACCTATAAGAGATTTCAAACAATAGTAGTCTCCTTTAAGGACTTACTCTACATAGTAGGTGGATCATCATGTTAGACACTAAAGCTCACCCATTGGGATCATAGCAATTCATGAATCACTTCCAACTTTAAACTTGTGGGGACTTTTGGACTCGTCATGGATAGTATCCAAGGTTCTCTTCTCACCACACACAAGGTCTTATGGATTCATCAAGGTTTGAAAGTTTAAACTTCTATGAGTTCTTTCAAACCAAGGCTCACACCTTAAAATATGAAATCATTAAAGATTTTGAGAGAAAAAAGGTATTGGATTCATCAAGGTCCAAAAAAATTAACTCCTTTATTAACCTTGGTTCACACATCTTTGTTCTTAAAGAACAATTTTGAAATGGCTAAGAATTTAAAACCTTTTGAAAACCTTCTTGGTCAGAAGTCTAAGATACTCAATGGTTTAGAAACCTCTATCTATGTGAAAGCATGTCTATTTCCAAGGTTTCAAAAACAATACCAAGACTTATGGTAATGACCATATCTTGCAACAAAAGGAATCAATTGTATCAATAGTACTTACATCTATAGAGATTAATCACCTTTTACCCATGTCTCTTGAAACAGCCAATTAATCACCAGGATCTTTATATTCTCTTTTGTTCATGAAAACTTGAGATGAACCATGATAATTAGTGGTCTTTAGACAAAATACATTCTCACAAGGGTACTTGAGTATCCCATTTTTGTTCATAAGAACTAAGGATAGCCCTTTGTGACGAATGAATATTTTAAAAAAAACAGAGACAACATAAGGTTCAAGACAACCTATTAGGAGTTAAAACCGATTCAAGAATTTAGGAACCTTTAAAAACTTCTTGAACCTCTTAGAAAGTCTCCAACAAAAAACAGAAGCTAAACTTCAAGACTTTAAATAGACATATTTAAAATCACAAACAACAAAACGAAAGTTTAAAGCTTCAAAGATGAAAACAAAGATGGATTCGTCAAGTTATTCCATTTCAATTCATAAGATCAAAGTCTCACTTGTAAACAAGCTTTGAATGAACTTGGCTCTCCTTTCTTTCAACATAAAACAGATTTAAAACTAAACAAAAAAAGAAGCTTAAACCTTTAAAAATACAGATACAAAACCGATTTGACTTACAGTTTTAGGTTGGTTACTTCAAGAGGAGTTTTATAGATTAAATCTCTTCCTCTTGTTTCTTCTTTCAAATGTACTCTTCCTTGTCACAAAACAGGAGTTAAACTTCACAAACACTTTGAAAAACGTTCTTGAACAAAACAGAATTTCAAAACACCAATTTAACCGAATAAAACACTTGAAAAACGATTTGAAAGATGAAACTGAAACAAATGAAGTAACATATTGCAGAAGAACATAGGTTTAGGAGCTTAATTCTTTGATACCATGTTAGAATTGAGTGAAAGATAGGATAAATATGAGAGCCCAGAAAGCAAGTGTAAGTCTTTGCACTTGAGAAGAAAGAAACCGGGAGTGTGCAAGTAAAGAATCCTTTAGAGTATTGAGAGAGATTAAGAACCAGAATGTATAAGTAGATAAGATTATTCTCACTTGAAACATTACAAATTGTTAGAATATACAGAATTGAAGCATTTGTGTGTAAATGATGAAGAACAGATGAAGAACAAGTGAGAGAGAAGGAGAATTCGAAATTTACTAGAGAGAAGAATAAATCTCTCTTGGTTGATTCAATATGAGAACATACAAACTAATATAGATCTACAAGGTGAGTCTATTCTACACAGATAAAAGAGTGTGCTAGAGCACAAAGTAAACTGCTGGATAAAAGAGTGAGGAAGACATATTATGTACTTGTGCCAGACTTGTAATTAATGCTAGAATCATCATTTTACTTCTTCCTTTGATTTTCCAACGTCAATATTGCTTCTAGAACACTTCTTGAAGTTTATCTTATGCCTTGACTCCTAATTAACAGTTTAAACATTGCTCAACGCACCTAAATCTGATTATGATCTTCTAATATAAGATCACTTCAATTTTGTCCTATATTTGTGTATAACCTTGATCTTTATTATTGTTCTCAATACAAAGATGCGCCAAGTGGTCTGACTATTTCTTCTTAAGTAATCTGTCACCAAGTGGTCTGACTTCTTCTTCTTAAGTAATATGGTCTTTAAGTAGACTGACTACTCTGACACTAAGCTTCGCTCTATTCATTATTCTCAATGGGATAAATTACTATGAGATCTTCATCTCAATACATCTTATGTAACTTTAATCATGCGAATCGAAAAATTTTACATAGAGAAAAACAACCAGCAACCGACTCAATATTTTAGCATTTAGACAATAGATAGAAAATATGTAATATGAGAAATCGTATAAAACTATATTCTAAATTAATCTAAGAAGAATAAAAGTAAAGAGAAGACTAATTATCAGTTTTGAAAAGAATGATAACTATAGGTCTCATACGAGATTGGAGACATGCTATTGTAGTCATAATATTCTTCTAGACAAAATAGAAAAAACATAATCACTTCTAGTACCCAAACAAACTAACTCTTGCAAGAAATAAGCCGATCCAATGAACCCATAGGAGAAACACCAAAAATAAGATTAGAAATTAGAACATGAGGACTAGACTCGAAATTAAGAGTAAGATCTAATCCTTGAGCATACCTTGAGAAGCAGAGAACATGAAGTAAAAGGGCTCTAATCCTTGAGCTGCAAAAAAGATAGAGGCACAACGACAATTAAAAAGAGAGACAAGCTTCTCTTTAACTTAGTCACATAGTTAAATCATTATGGGCTTAGTTCTTGGCTTCTGCCAACTATTTTTGATTAATGTTGATTCATACTCATTTGACATCACATTTATATAATGTGGTACATATTAACTATTTGTTTTACTCATTGTTTTTTTTTGTCACATTCATTGTTTTTTATTTATGTATGTATTATTTATCACTTTATACATTTTTGCTTACTTTATATAACATTTCTATCATTTATAATTTTTTTACTTATATCATTTATATTTAAAAATTATGATATTTTTTTAAAAAATAGAAAATATTTTGTGTTAAGTTTTAGAAAAAATTGGGTAAAAAGGTATTTAAATGTTATATAATTTTCTAAAATAATATTTTGTAAAAATTCTATTTAGGTACTTTTTATTTTGTGAATGATAAATTATTTGTACGGATGAATGTTGTTTATTCTTATGAATGGTGACTTTTTGTGTAAATGATGAATATTTAGTGTAAATAAACTAAAATACATTTTTCAAAAAAAATTTATTTTTCAAATTATAAATAAAAATAAAAAATTCAATATATAATGGTACTCAATTTATAAAAAGTACTCTAATTTTTTAATATTTTTACTATAAATGTTTTATATTATAATAATTAGGTCCATACATAGCACGGTCCATAATACTAGTATGACTTACATCTTTGTATATACTAAAATATAAAGAAGATTGTAGTAAAATGTGCACCAAACGAATAATACAATAGATAAGAACCCCAAAAATATCTAGAACTCTCCTAAGGAATCAGAGGGTTTGACTCTGGTTTTTTGATCCTAGACTTTCTCAAATAGCCGTTACTCCACCGTCTTGGTTAAAGATAAAGTTTCAAAAAGAGCATTTTTCCCTTATCAAAAGTTGTGCTCCGCCGTTTCTCTCTAGTTTCCTCTATCTTCCTTTAACCTAGTTGCTCCTATAATCAAATCGAAGCTATTTTCTCCCTTTGTTTCAATGGATTTACATCTTGATATCAGTTTTGAGGGTCTCACTCTGGAGAAAAATGAAGCTCCATATCAAATCTCCACTCTTCCAGAGTATAGCTCCAGTGCAAGAAATAAAAAAGTGTTATAGGAAAAATTCTCAACACAGATCATCAAGACATCTCAGATCTCATCTTGGATATGCCAAGAATATGGCAACTCTATGAAAGAGTGCAAGGTAATGCTCTATCTAAAGATACCTTCCCATTTATTTTCAAGTATGAAGAAGATCTTCCGATGGTACTCAATAAATGAGCACATACTTATAATCAATGGAGTATCACCATGGAAAGATGGACAGAACATCCACTTGATGACTACCTGCAAACAATCTAAGTTTGGGTTAGAATGAGTTTGCTTCTCCAGTTATTGAACTGGCTTTTGATCCTCAAAAATCTCAAACAAAGAAATATGTAAGAGCCCTTGTTAAACTCAATGTTTCTAATCCTCTATGAAGATTCAAGACTATTCAACTACCATATGGTGATCCTTCTAAGATCATGTATGAATTTGAGAAAGTGCAGAAAAGATGATACTCATGCCAGAGACTTACGCATGAATAAGGAAAATGCCCTTGGGTGTAAAAGTTGAAAGCTGCAAATTCAATCCCTACCACAATACCATATAGATCCCAAAATAGAAGAGCTACATCCCCAATTTTAAAGGAGAATGATCCCCTTTTTAGTGTAGTAAGTAAAAGGCATCAATGCAAACACTGGAAGGCCAAAAATTGCAAAAGAAGTGTTGGAAGAGATGAAAAGATACCTGGTGATGGGCTCTGGTATGGAACGTATTATAAGAGAAGAGAGGATTAAAGAATCTTTAAGAGTAACTGAACAAGACCCAATCGCTCAAAAGATTGCTCTGAGCTTGGAACCATCACCAATGATATCTTCTGATCTTGATAAGGGTAAGTGCATTGTGTCTGATTTCAACATTCCAGATAAATCATCAAGACAACTTCAAATTAAATGACCAGAAAAGCTAATGGCTTCAGCCATCAGATCAGGACAATCAGGAAAAGACCACAATTTGAGTATGGTGCCATATGATCATCTCACCTACCACAAAGGAATGGAAGGTCATAGCCATTCATTTACTATTCCAACAGTTTTTAGGTTTGAATCTATGGATTCAGGCCCTTCCGAGACAAGAGCTAAAAGATCTTACCAAAGAAGAAGACCTCCTAAGCACAAGAGAGAGCCAATGATTGTGGAGCTCATGGATTGAAATGATGTACCTTTGCTAGAACCAGATCCAAGACAGCCAGGATCAAATAAAAGAAAAGGACGAACAAGTAATTCCAAGAAAGAGAATGAAGGACCTCAAGCCAAGAAAGGGACAATCTCAAGTACATTGTCCCAAGCTCCATGAGTATGTTAAGTTGGAATTGTCAAGGATTGGGCAAAACTCATGATTTGACAATTCCTAGACTCAGGGAGCTTAGAAAGTTGTACATCCCCGAGATTATGTTTTTAATGGAAACTAAGAATTCCAATATTAAAGTAGTTGATGTACATCTAAGTCTAGGCTATAAGAACTCTTTTGTAGTAAACCCTGAAGGGATAAAAGGTGGTCTGACTGTTTTTTGGAAAGACAATATATCAGTTAATGTAATATCTTCGGATAAATATTTGATTGATTTAAATATTTTGTGAGGTGATGAAAAGTTTTTCTTATCTTGTGTATTTATGGCAACATGAAAGACTGGTTATGGGAGATATTATCCAGGCTAGGAACAACAAATCAGAAGGTTTGTGCTTGATAGGAGATTCAATGATCTCCTTCATAGAGGGGAAAATAAAGGTGGACCAGTTATGAATCCTAAACATTACCAAGCGTTTGGTGATATGATAAAATGCTATAAAACGAAGGAACTCACATCACATGGAGATTTTTTTACTTGGGCAGGAATGAGAACTAAACAATAAATTCAATGTAAATTGGATCGTTATTTTGCCAACAAAAAATGGTCTGATATGTTTCCAGCTGCATGTCAAACCTTTTTGGAAAAAGGGTTTCGGATCATAAACCAGTCCTAGTCAATCTACTAGGCAGCAGGGGTATATTTAAAGGACTTTTCAGGTATGATAGAAAATAGTTATACAATGATGAGGTGAAGAACATTATTCAGAGAGTTTGGGTATCAACTTCCCACTATCAAACTCATTCAGTGGCTTTTAATATAAGAGAAACAAGAAAAAAGATCAGCCTTTGGAAGAAAAATAATAATGTTAATGCTCTAGACAAAGTGCAGTCATTGCAAACATTAATGGAACAAGAACAAAAGACTCTTTTACCACAATACTCAAATATTTGGAAGATTAAAAAGGACCTAAAAAAAGGCTTACAGAGAGGACGAAATTCACTGGCAACAAAAATCAAGAGAAAAATGGCTTAAAGGAGGTGATTCGAATACAAAGTTTTTCCACCAATATGTTAAAGCTTAAAGATCCAGAATTTACCTTGAATCTTCAAAGGACAAAGATGGCCATACAAACAAAAATGAAGCATCAAAAGGTAACATAGATTGTGACTACTTCAAAGAACTGTTTGAATCTGACAATTCGCAGGACATTGATGAGTTTGTACAAGGCATTCAAGCAAAAGTCACAGATAGAATGAATCAACAACTAACCAAGCAAGTTACAAATCAAGAAATCAAAAGGTCCATGTTCTCTATTAATCCAACAAGTGCACCAGGCCCTGATGGAATGACATGTTTCTTTTTCAATCTAATTGGAATATGGTTGGACCTCAAATCACTAGAGAGATAAAGAGTTTTTTCGAAACTGGGACATTCCCAAATGAATGTAACTTTACACATCTCTGTTTAATTCATAAGAAACCAAACCCTATGGAAATGAATGATCTAAGGCTTGTAAGTTTATGTAATGTCCTATATAAAGTAGTGACAAAGATTTTGGTTAAAAGACTACAGCCTTGGTTACAACACCTGATCTCAGATTCTCAATTAGCCTTTGTTCCTGGCAGGCTTATTTCAGACAATATTATTATTGCACATGAGATAGTGCATAGCCTTTCAGCTCATCAAGAGATTTCAGAAGAATTTATTGCTATAAAATCAGATATGTCAAAAGCATATGACGGAGTGGAATGAATTTATTTAGAGAAAATGATGCTAAAGTTGGGTTTCCACAAGATATGGGTGAATTGGGTTACGTTTTGCATCTCAACTGCTACATTCTCTGTTTTAATTAACAATCAAGCTTTTGGTTTGGTTAATCCCAAGAGAGGTTTGAGACAGGGAGATCCTCTATATATCTCCATTTCTGTTTTTCATATGTACTGAAGGATTATCAAATGCATTAAGAAGAACATAATGTGAAATTCTGATTCAAGGGATTAAGTTTACAGAAGAAGGGCCACAAATTAGCCACCTTTTTTGCATATGATACTTTATTCATAACCAAAGCAAACAAAGAAGAAGCTCAAGAATTATCA
The DNA here is from genome assembly GCA_900406425.1 of Iberis pinnata. Taxonomy (NCBI): domain Eukaryota; kingdom Viridiplantae; phylum Streptophyta; class Magnoliopsida; order Brassicales; family Brassicaceae; genus Iberis; species Iberis pinnata. Next base: position 12,476 of record OVBE01007532.1, read on the forward strand.
ATCATTCTTCAAGCTTACAGAGCAGTATCTGGGCAGACTATCAACTGCTCTAAATCTTCAATTACTTTTGGAAAGAAGGTGGCTCAGGAAAAACAAAAAGAAGTTAAGAAAGTGTTGGAAATTGCACTAGAAGGTGGAACAAGTGTTTACTTGGGACTTCCTAAAGTATTCACATGTTCTAAGATAAAGCTGCTGAATTTCCTTAGAGAAAAGCTAAAATCCAGACTTTCAAACTGGTTAACAAAACTCTTATCTCAAGGTGGAAAGGAGGTTTTGCTTAAATTTGTAGCTCTCTCGTTACCAGTTTATGCAATAAGATGTTTTCAAATTCCTAAGACTACATGCAAGAGCCTAGTTTCAGCTATGTCATCCTTTTGGTGGAAAGCAGAGGAAGGTGTTAAAAAGATACATTGGGTAGTGTGGGAGAAGTTATGTTTGTCCAAAGCTTTAGGAGGCATAAATCTTAGAGATATAGAAAGTTCCAATTAAGCTTTATTGGGAAAATAAGCTTGAAGATTAACTACTAATGAGAAGAGTTTATGTGCTTTTTTCTAAAAAGTAGGTACTATCCAAATCAAACCTTTCTAAGTGCTGCAAAAGGGGAAAAATCATCTAATGCTTGGAAAAGCATTTTATTTGGCAGAGATTTGCTTTCTCAAGAGATCACCAAAAAGATTGGGAATGGAAAAAGCACTAATGTCTGGACAAGTAAGTGGTTGAATATTGAGACTCGTAGAAACCCTCTCATTAAATCCCCAACCATTAATTTAGATCTTAGAGTTCATGACCTAATGAATGTTGAATCACATACCTGAAATTTTGATTTGATTAAGGAGTGAGACAGATGTGGATCATATCCTACAGATAAAACCAGCTTTCCAACAAGAAGATTTTTGGATATGGAAAGACACAAAACATGGAGCGTATTCAGTGAAAACATGATATCAAAGGGCTTTTCAAGGAAAGTTTAAAACATTAATAGAACAAGAAATGGTTCAACCATCAATAAACCCTTTGAGACATATGATTTGGAAACTGAAAACCCCTCTGAAAATCAGAAACTTCATGTGAAGAGCTATGAGAGAAGCCTTACCATCAGCTGAGAACTTGTAGAAAAAGGGATCAAACTTGATGTGAGATGTGATGCTTGTGGATGGGAACTGAAAACTACCAACCACATTCTCTTTACCTGTTAAATATCAAGACAACAATGGGCATTAGCAAACTTACCAAACCTAAAATTTGGATTCCATGAATCTGCTTTGTTTCATAATCTTGATCATCTTATACGATCAATGGAGGATAAAAGAATAGACAGAGATATTAGAAGGTCCTTTCCATGGGTAGTGTGGAATATATGGCAAAATAGAAACAAAGAAAGAATAGAAGGTACCTCTTTCTCAATGCTGGAATCGAGTCAAAAGGCTTTTAAGGATTCAGAAGATTGGTTTTTCGCTAATCTGGTGGAACTTGAACTTAGGCAGGCCTCTCCAACTTAATCTTCTTCTGAAACGAGACAATGGATCAGACCCAAGCCATCGTGGCTAAAATGCAACATTGGAGTTCACTGGTGCAAAGCTAGTGGCAAAGCAGGAGTTTGGTGGGTAGTTCGAGATTTCATGGGTAAGGTTATGACTCACGAACAAAGAGCTTTCTTCAATGTAAAATCGGATCAGGAAGCTCACCTCGAAGTGATTAAATGGGCAATGGGGAGTATGAAATCTCTCAAACTACCAATGATTGAGTTTGGAATACAAAGCAGTCTCTTCTCTAAGGCTCTATCTAATCATGTAGCTTTTCCATCATTATTTGCCATTACAGATGATCTACTCTCAAATCTTTCTAAATTCTCAAATTGGATGGTTTGTTGTGAACCAAGATTCAAGAATAGACCAGCTTTTATGATAGCATCCAGTGTTACTAGAGATAAAAGATGGCAATCATATCTTGCTGCTGGAGGTCCCCTATGACTTCATAATATCCTGGATGATGAGTGATATTTCTTGAGGGTTCATTCATTGTTGGTGGTTGAACCACTAAGAATGATTTTGTCTCTGTTTTGCTTTTCTTTTAAACTTATTTTGGCTTGGGTTATCTTTTGGATTCTCTAGACTATAAGCCCATTAATCTATCTTTGTTGGAATAAAAAAAACGTGCACCAACAAAAAGCTCTTAAAAGTTATCAGTCTTCCTCAGCCACTTCGTTCTTTCCGATCAAATACGTATAAACAGTCACCAATCACTCGACCATAGTATTTTGCATTAAAAATGTAGATAAATTCTTTTTTTGTTTGTAATGTTATACTATATATCAACAAAAAAAACCTTTTACAAAGATTGTTTGATTAGAAAAGAGCTGAAGCTAAAATACTTTGAAATTAAGAAATATAGATTATCATCTGGAATTGAACCAAAGCTCAAGTAGATCCGGGTACGGCAGAGAACCTTGGATCTGCACAGAGCTCATTTTATCCTTGATAGCTTGGTGGATGATCTTGACTAGGGTAGGTGGTGAGCGAGGTGAATCTCTGTGTCTTCGAAGGTTCTGTTCTCGCCAGATGAAGTGAATGGAGCATTGAAAAGCTAATTTTAGGAGAAGTTGTTGCTGTCGTGTACCTCACTGAGATAAGAAGAAGGCTATAATGCCATCCCAATTTGAAGTAATAATGGGAAGAAGCTTTCCTACTGTCATGATCCAGATTGATGAAGAAAAGGGACAATCGAAGAACATATGGGCTCTATCTTCTTGTCGATGTTGGAAAAATATACATGATATTGAGGCATTAGCATTCCAAAATGCAATACGGTCTCCTATCGATAGCCGGTTCAGCATTGCCAACCAAGTGATGAAAGAATGCTTTGGAGTAGCATAAGGGAACCATGTAATCTTGGTCCATGGTAAGATTGGTTTCTTAGCACGTAACAAGTTAAAGGCAGGCGCATAATTGAATCTTTCAGTGAATGAATCATCCGTTCTTTTCCAGAGAAATGTATCTGGGGGACCATTTGGATCAGGGACTTGTTGCTGTTGCAGGAATTGAACGAGGTAAGTAAGAGATTGGTGTCGCTTCCTTCGAAATGACCAACTGGTCAAGCTAGTAGCAGCCACAGAGGAATCTCTTGGTACCCCTAATGCTTTAAAACCTCTAAATCCAACAATATCTATTAATCTACCAAGTGAAGACCAGTTGTCATACCAAAAAGATGCAGCTTTCCCATTTCCAATTTCAACTTTGGTAAAGCCATAAGCTATGTCTCTTAATTTGAAAAGTTTTTTCCAGATCCATGAAAGTGAGGCAGGGGAATTAGAAAATGACTAGAAGGAGCCGGTGCGGATAACGTGAACTTTAACCCAATCCACCCATAGTGATCGTGCAAAAGATATGACTCACCAAATTAACCACAAGCCATGGACCTTATTAGCAAGATGCAGTTGTTTGAAACCCAATCCTCCCTCTTGCTTCGGATAACACAAATCTTGCCAAGCAATTTTTGCCTTTGATGAATTAAGTGAGGGACCTAACCATAGGAAAGCACTCATCATCTTCTCAATGTCATTAATACATTTTTTGGTAAGCGAAAAGCAGAGCACAAGAAATTGGTGATGCTAAAGATGAGTGAGGAGAGCAATTTTAATCTTCCAGCAAATGAGAGGAAGCGGACAGACCAACCCTGCAGTTTCTGTCTAATTGTTTCAAGAAGTGGAGTATAATCAGATGAGGTCATACACTTTGTCAATAGTGGCAGACCCAAGTAACGCATTGGTAAAGAGCCAATGGGAATTTGGAATTGAGAGGCAAATTGGTGCTGTTCCATATCTGTGAGACCCGAGGAATAGAATGCAGACTTGGCCAGATTAATTTGAAGACCCGAAATAGCTTCAAATGTGGTGAAGATTGAAAATATCTCTGCTAACGATGATGCTCTACCATCAGTAAATACTAGGATATCATCTGCGAAGCATAAATGAGTGATCCTAGTAGATTGACAGAAAGTATGATAACCAATCTTAGCCGAAGCTGCTGAATTATCCAAGAGTGTTGAGAGGATATTCATACTGATAACAAATAAATAAGGAGACAGTGGACAACCTTGTCTTAGTCCGCGTTTACTTTTATAATACCCAGCTAGCTCACCGTTAACTTGGACAGAGAACCAAGCAGTGGATAAACAGGTGGAGATCCATTTTACAAAGACTGGTGGTATATCAATGGCAGCAAGGATATTCAGGAGAAAATCCCATTGTAGCGAGTCAAAGGCTTTGTCAAAATCGATCTTTAAAGTGCAACGAGGTGAGTTATTTACCTTGTGATATCCCTTAACAATTTTTGTAGCCAGTAAGACGTTTTCTAACAATAGCCTACCTTGAACAAAAGCTGATTGGTTAGGCTTAATGAAGTCCCGCAATATGAGCTTCAATCGGTTTGCAAGAAGTTTAGATATAACTTTGTAGATTATATTGCAGCAGGAGATAGGGCGATAATCGGCAATATCCATAGCATCGTTCTTTTTTGGAATTAGAGCAAGAATCATCGAGTTGATGCTTTGAGGAAAAAAGCCGTTTTGAAAGAACGATAAAACTGCCTTGGTAAAGTCCTCGGAAATTATAGGCTATGATGCAGTGAAGAATTCTTTTGTAAATCCATCCGGACCCGAGGATTTATTATTCGGTAGAGACCACAGTACTGCTCTAATATCTTCATGTGTAAACGGCTGAGACAAAGAGTCCTTGAGTAAAGCAGAACATCGAAAATCAAGGAGATTTTGGAGCTCATGAATCGAAATACCAGTGTATGATGCAGGTGATTGCTGTAAAAATCTTTGAAACCAATTAACCGCAATGCTTTTGATTTCAGAGAGTTAGGAGATCAAGTCACCTGATGGTAAACGTAATTGCCTAATAGCAGTGTGGGTAGTCCTTGCCTTTGAGGTAAGATGAAAGAATTTATTTTTCTTATCACCTAGTTTCAGCCAATGTATTTTTGATTTTTGCTTGAAGAAGGATTCCTCAAGAGAGGAGATGCGGTTCCAGCGAGATAAAGCCGCAGATTCAATAGCAAAATTGGCATATGAGGGGTTAAGCAAAGATTGCGGTTAAGCTTGAGAGAGAGAGGTCAATGCCTCTTTAACTTACACTGGCAGATTGCCAAATTTCGTTTTGTTGAGAAATTTTAACGGGTTCTTCAGAGCCTTTAGTTTCTTGTGTAAAAAGAATAAAGCTTTACGTGAATAGAATATATGAGCAGTAGAATTCCAGCTATCCTTAACAGTTTTCAGGAAATCTAAGTGTGAAGCTATCAAATTCAAGAATTTGAAAGGCTTTTTTGGACCATCTATTCTACAGCTAAAAACAGAGAGCATCGGGCATGGTCCGGGTGACCTGCAGCTTCGAATTGAGCAAAAGAATGTGGATAGGTAGTTAGCCATACTGGATTAATTAAAGCTCTATCCAATTTCTTACAAATGGGATCTTCATCACGTCTGTTGGACCAGGTAAACAAAGGTCCAGAGAATGCAAGATCAGAGAGGCCACAATTAGCTAGCGTTTGTTGAAACATTCTCATTCCCGAATGAATCAAGACTTAAAAATAGGTTTAGGTCTTAGATTATGTGGGTAAAAGCTCTGAAGAATTTCATATATCTTTTAGGAATAATTACATGGGTATTTATAGTGAAAATACATGCTTAAAACCCCAATTACATTTTTTTAACCTAATGGGCCACGAGCTGGACAGCCCAGCTCGTCAGGTCGTCCCATCCAGCTTCTGTCTTCTTGGGCCCTTCTTCTGTGCCACGTCAGCGTCCAGCTGGGCCTTGTATCGAAATGGGCTTTCAGGGAAGGTGCCAAACCTGGTATCAACAGTTAGTCCCCCCCAGGTCGGCGATGAAGCTCC
>OVBE01007533.1:704-18368 GCA_900406425.1 Iberis pinnata
TTTTTTTTTTTTTTTTTTTTTTTTTTTTTGTTCCCTTAAGTTTGTTTACTTTAAATAGTGAAAACAAAAATTCAAAGTGTTTGACTTACAGATTTACAATGCATTGTTGGGTAAAAGAAAAGTGTTGAGGAGCGCCTCCTTTCTCCAGGGTTTCTCCACCGCGTTCTCCATCTTCGAAACTTCCTCTTATGGTCGCTGTCTCCGACTCTTCGCCACCGAAATCGCCGAAGCCTCCAGATCCCCCTGAATATTTTTATTTTGGTTTCTCTGCTTCAAATGCTCTTTGCCTCTCACCTCTCTTGCCCCAAAAGGTGAGATCTTAGTTTGTTCTCTCTCTACCTCTCCTTCCATAGTCATATGTTTTCAATATCTTCCACCTCCATTCATCAATGTGTCTTCTACAGTGTTCACCGCTTTGCACGTGCCATCCGCACAACTCTCTTCGGGTTCAGATATAGTTGAGATAAGTTTCAATCTATATCTAGTAGCTTTAGATTTATTGTGTTGGTTTCTGTCCAAAGAGGCTAGGCTAGTTGTGTTTCTAAACTCCGCTTGTTTGCGTTGTTTTACTGTTTTATGCAGTTCTCTTTTCATTATGGCTTTGATTTTTTTGTTCAAGTATCCCTCGTCGACGATGTTGATGCTTGTCGTTCCTCTAGTGAAGACTAATAGGTTCCCTGATAAGCTCTCAACTGTCATTGAGGATGATATCTTCACTGTTGGGTTTAGATATTTTCTTCTTTACTTGTTGCACGAAGATCTTTGCATATCTAAATTAGTCGATCAATTTTGGCATCATTGGTTAAGTAAAGTTTGTTGAGGTATCAAATTAATTTTCACTGATGATTGTCTTTGTTTCATTGTATCGACTCATGATCATTCCTCCATCCTAATATGGCTACATAACCTCATGCTTGTGTTGTTCTGTAACACTTTTTTGCTTTTGTGCGACCTCTTACTGCAATATGCAGTTCTCTTACTGCATTATGTAGTTCATTTTACGTATTATATTGGTTAGTGATTTTTCAAGTATGATTTCTCTTCTTTTGTGGCAGATTGAAAAAAAAAAATACTTGTTAGTTCATTGTTTTCATAAATTACAGTTTCTTCGGATAGTTCTCCTTTGTGAAGATTTTTCTTCTTCCAAATTTACCACTTGTTTTAAGTGGTTCTATTACATGAAGTATCATGCTAGATCGCAAGGATGTTAATTATGCGTTCTTTGACATTCGATGGTAGTGATATCAATCTAGTCATCATTATGCTCGTTGAGGTGTTTATGTTTCTTCTTCGAAGTTTATGTCAAGTTGATGAAGATAGAAAAAAAAGGATTTTTCAAAGCTCCAGCGTTGGATGGGCTATTGAGTTGTCATGTATATTTAAGCTTTTACTTGAATTTGATATTGTTTGATTGTAGCTTTTGTTTTGTCCGTGTATTGATATCTGCTCTTAGGGTCTTTGGTTTTTTTAACTGTGTTGTTTCCTTCTTTGTTGGAGGCTAAACTCTTAATCTAATGAAATTTGTTTGACAATGCATTGTTATATGAGTTGGCCAAGATTACAATTTTTAAAAATCAACGTTGATGGCCTAGATTGCGTAATCACTTGGTAAAATATACTAAATTTATTAAAAGTTAAAAACTTAAAAAAGAAGTGGTTCTTCAATCTAGAGAAACAAACAAAACTTATTTTTCCGGTAACTAATTTCTTCAGGATTGTGGTCAGAGTCATTAGTTAAAGCGCTCGAGCAAACAGACGAAGACGTTGAAGAACAAGACGAAGAAGAACAACAACACGTACTTGGACTTAAATTCAAATCGCAACATCTTCTTTTCTTACAGTCTTTTCTCATAAAGTCATAAAATATCGGACAATTCTTGTCGTCACTTTCTCTCTCTTTCTTACTCTCTCTCTTATCTTCTTTCTTCTTGTTGTTGTTATTATCATTGCTCCTCTTCTTCAAGAACACTCTACATAAAACCCAATTCGTATTCCATCCCTTTAAAACAAAGAAATTATTAAGACCAAATTCTATCGAATTGATTTTATAAACGTTGATTGGAATCTTACGTTTGGTTCTTGGTCGGTTTCTTGTTGAGAATCAGCAAGACGATATTCATGAAGAACCCAATTGGTTCTTGTACCATTTGGTGGTTTACCTTTGTAGAAAACGAGAGTTTTCTTCATCCCCATAACCTTCTTCCCTCTTACTGTAACGATTTGTTTATCGATTCCAGTCGCTTTCCAATAACCGGAACCGGTTGCTCGGTTCGACCGGTTTCCATTTGGGTATTTAGCTACTTTTGTGCTAAAAAAGTACCTCTCTGATTCACAATCACCTAGATCATCATGAACAAACATACACGAACTCATCAGAATTTGAATTTGAATTTGAATTTGAATTGAAATGAAGGCAATAAGATTGGATTAATACCGGGTAAATCCCATGGATCGGCTTTACATATGTCAATTTCCGGTATAATAGAAGCTGGTAAGGGTAAACCGGTGACTTTGCTACGTAGATAATGAACAACTAACTCTTCATCGGTCGGGTGAAATCGGAAACCAGGTGGTAATCTCAGTCCTCTGTTCTTAATAGAGCTTCGTTTTTCCATTGGTTTGAAGTTTGAACCGTTGAAACAGAGAGACAAAAGAAGCAGAGAGATTCTTTCAAGTTTGGTTTCTTTTATAGGCAATAAATGGATGGATATTTGGTGTTTTGTGTTCCTACGTTTATATTTTTAAGACATGACGTAATTAAATGGATTTAGTAGCATTACTTTAGTCTTTATTATAGTTTTCGTCTATTAAGCTTAACATATACTACAAGCCTACTAGGCAAAAAAATTAAAAGAACTAAGAGCATCTCCAATGGAGAAACTCTTTAAAAGTTTCTTAATAAAAAATAATATTATTATTTTAAGAGTTTTAAGAAATTACTTGAATAGTGCAAGAAATCCAAGAGTAAAAAATGTGTGAATAGTGCAAGAGTCAACTTTTATATAAGAGTTTTAAAAAATTTCTCTCTCCAAATTTCTTAACATTTTATTATATTTTATTGTTAAGAAACCTTTAAAAAACCTTGTTGGAGATGGTCTAAAGAACAAGAACAACTATTTGATCTTGGATCAAACTACTTTTTGTTTTTATATAAAACTAATTCTATTTATTGAGCTAAAATATACTACAAACTAAAAAAGAAAAAGAAGAAAATACTACTTTTTGTTTTTTTTTTCTTTACAAACTACATTTTGTTCATATTGGAATATAACAGATTCTGTTTAATCATTAGTGATAAAAGATTTTGTTTTATCCATGATATAAAAAAAAGATTAAAAAAATAAATAACTAATAGAGGTAAGTACAGTTTTTATTAGCTCATGACACATTGACAATATATATGACTTGAGTGATCGACATGACCGGTCTTAAGATTCGCAAGCTCGTGTTTAGTATGCTTGTTCTCAAGACCGGTAACTACGCACATTATTGTCATCAGATGCCAATATATATGGCACGTGAACTAAGTTTACCGATACGGTTAAAGACATCGATCACATTGAAATTGAATCTCACTAACCAAATGCATGCAACAGTACAGAACATGATCGTAGAAACAACGCTAACCGATCATTTGAGGAGATACACAAATATATTATCTGATGTAACATACATGGAACTTAAACTTTTGTTTTTTACTTGTCTGATGATAATCCAATGCATATCAATGTCAAGTCGATGATAACACTCCAGCAGCGTCTTAATTATCCTCCACAGTTTGGCATCATTTGCATGTTTATTACACATATCAATACCACATATATAAACACAAATAATTTGATATTAGCTATAGGGTGCAGAATTTTCCCACAAGAGAGATATATCTACATTAGCGATTCACTTATCGTCAATTGATTTTGAATTAATATTTATAAACTTAATTAATACGGCATCATAAATTACTGCTGGTTATGATTTTCACAAATTACAGTTCTTCACTTATGTGGTCTGCATGGCTGGTCTTGAGGCCAAGCATTATCAAGCACGAATTTGTAGTCCATTTTATTTTTAAAATTTTTGTTTAAGAACCAGTCCATTTAAAAAATTTTAGTTTAGAAATCGGATATTTTTTATTTTAGATTGTAGCTTTGAAAATCTATCAGAAACGGTTCTGGTGGTCCGTATAAATAATTTAATTTATTTGTGGTTTTCTCGGGATGAAAGGTTTGAGTTTTTCTCCACCCACATCTCCATGCCATAACGTTTATTAAAGTGCATAACTCTCCAATATTGAAAGTTAAAACACATCTATACAGTAGCTTATGTAATTTTAAGGATCATATAAACAATATAATGTTATATATATTAGAAGATATATGATGTCATATATTATGTAGTTGTGGAATATTAATTTCGTAAATGGGATTGGAGAAATGGTATGGTAGATAGAGATGCGTATGCAACTAAATCTCGAAAAATTAATAGAGATGTGATATAAATGGGGTCCATGAAAGTAACAAATGCCCTACGAGTGCTTCCACTCGAATAATCATTTCCCAAAGCAGATAATAAGTTATATAATCCTGCAAGTTTCTAGTAAACACAATTGCGTATATATAATGTTACATTAATATGGGAGTGGGGAGAGTTTCTTTCTCTATATTTTGGTCAACCATTAAAATGGGGTTTAAAACCAACACGTAAATCTATACTCTTACGTATAACCGAAGCAAAGAAATTCCAAAACGGTTGGCTTTGTATGAATCTGAATTGACGTGCTTTCACCAAGTTTTTTCCATTTCGACGGTATCATATTTTATTTGGCATTTTAATTGACTATTAATTATTTTTATTTTAAATTAGGTCTAAGTTGCATAGAAACGACGACAGATATGCGTAAACGAAACATTTTTAAACATGAAGACGACATATTCAAAAAAATGTAAACTTATATATATCAAAACACTATACAGATCAAAATTATATTTTAAAAAATTGAAATGACTAAATAAAATTGCTTCACCTCTAGTTTTTGGAGCAGAATATTTTCAAAATCAAATCTTCTACAATGAATCTCATCGAATGAATCAATTAAAAATTCTACAATTATTATTCTATAATTTTTACAATATTCAACTATTTAATTCATTCGTCAACGAAGAAACCAAATTGATACGCTTAAACGAGAGGATGATATATGAGTCTCAAAATCCAATGAGTTGGAGACGTTGGTTGTAGAGTAGTACAAAAGATTGTACTCTCTTGAGGATGTAGTTATGGATGCACCGCCGCTGCCATATTCTGGATTTCTGAGGATGACGGATGCTGAGGTAAGGGAGCTGGAGAGGGAGTTTACAATGAAAAAGGTAGAAGAAGCTATGAGGACCATGGGAGCGTATAAAGCGTCCGGTCCAGATGGCTTTCAGGCTATTTTCTATGAAGCGAACTGGGATGTGGTGGGGGAATCGGTCTCAAGGTTCATCCTTGATTATTTTATGACAGGCAAATTATCTTCGGGAACTAATGATGTTATGCTAGTTTTGATTGGTAAAGTGCAGAAACAGAAAGAGTTACCTAGTTTCGCTCTATCTCAATGTGTAACTTGATGTTCAAGTGTATTACGAAGATGATGGTTTTGAAAATGAAGACGATCATTTCAAAACTAATTGGCCAAGTCCAATCAAGTTTTATTCCGGGAAGGTTGAACTAAGATAATATTGTATTTGTGCAGGAGATGGTACATTCGATGCAGAAGAAGAATGGAAAAAAGGCTGGATGTTATTGAAGTTGGATTTAGAGAAGGCTTATGATCGGGTTAGGTGAGATTTTCTTGAAGATACCTTGATGGATGCTGGATTCTCTGGGAAGTGGCGAAATTGGATTTTTGAAATGTGTATCAAACCCAAGAATGAACGTTTTATGGAATGGGGAAAATCAGAGGAATTTAACCAAACTAGGGGGTTAAGACAAGGTGATCATATGTCTCCTTATCTCTTTGTATTATGCTTGGAGAGACTATATCATCTAATTGACATTGAGGTTGGAAATGGTAATTGAAGGCCTATTCGACTCTCAAGGGGTGGTACGGGGCTAACACATGTATGTTTTCTAATGATTTGATTATCTTTGTTGAGGCATCAGTTGAACAAATTGGCGTCATAAGACAAGTTCTGGTGCGTTTTTGTAAAGCATCTCGTCAAAAGGTGAGTTTGGAGAAGTCAAAGATATTTTTTTTGAAGAATGTTGATAGAGACCTTGCAAACCGAATAAGTGTGGAGAATGGAATCGGGGTAGCATGAGATCTTGGAAAATATTTGGACATGCCAATGCTGCACAAACGGATCAACAAAGAGACCTCTGGTGAAATTCTAGAGCGAATGATGGCTAAATTATGAGGTTGGAATAGCATAAGCTTTAGTATGGTGGACAGAGTAACACTTGCGAAATTAGTCCTCATGTCAATGCTAATGCATTATAAGTTCAATTTTGTTGCATATGAGTGTTTTACAGAGCATTGACAAGAGTACTAAATGTTTTCTTTGGGGCATTACAAGAGAAAAGAAGAAAATGCACATGATCTATGGGGAACAATTCTGTAGACCAAAGTTGGAGAGAGGTTTAAGGATGAGGAAGACGCTAGAGATGAACAAGGCCTTGATTTCAAAGCTCAGTTGGAGGATTCAAAATGATGTATCCGGGTTATGGGTAAGAGTATTTCGAAGAAAATTCATGATGGCAGAAGTACAAGGAAAACTTTTTTGCGGAGATTTAGAGGTAATGACTCAGGCTTGTTTCGAGCATGACGGTTAGCCTGAGAGATGTCATTCCTCTTGGGCAAAGTTGGGCTATTGGAGATGGTCGTTTAATTAACCTCTGACTGACAGATGGTTAGTTGAATTTCCTTTGCTTGAAGTGGCGACTAGTACGATCTCGCAGGAATTGGTGAGCTGCTTAGTTCAATCTATGTGGGATCAAGTGTCTGGTTGGAAAAGACATGTTTTGAATAATCTGTTACCATAATCAATTATGTTGAAGCGAAACTCAGTCGTGTTAGATGATTTCATGGACTCCAGATTCAGTTTCGTGGGTTGGACTACACGACAGTTCGTTTTATGTCTCTTCTGCGTTTAAGCTGGTGACAAGGGATCCAATACCTTGTGATAATGCATTGAAGCTATATAAATGTGTATGGGATTGTATAATGCACAGAGGGTCAAGATGTTTTTGTGTCTTGTTGTGTAACAGGTTATTGAGAGAGAGATAAAGAGAGAGATAAAGAGAGAGAGAGAGGCAAAACTGGGTTCAAGTAGTATTTTTTCCTGTGTAAAAGTGTCGAAGAAACCATAATCCATGCGTTGAGAGATTTTCTTTCGATGTTGGAGATATGGAAAAGATAGGTGCTGATGCGAAAGCAACATGAGTTCTTTTAGTTTATCTTTGTTGGAGTGATTGTATGATAATATCAATAAAGATAATTGGGGAACTTTTTTCGCATTAGCAGTTTTATGGGCATGAAAATGGAGATACGGATATGTCTTTGGTGAATTAAGGAAGTGTATAGGGAGATGGTGAGCTTTTTGTGCGGATTAGAGGTTGAACATCGAAAGGAGCATAAATCTATAAGGGTGCCTTAGGGTCAAATGTCGTGTTCAAGACTCTCAATTAGCTGGTCTAAACCAGAGGAAAACTGAATGAAGATAAATACAGATGGAGCAGTAGTGGTCCGCAAGGTATGGCTTCAGCGAGAGGAGTGCTGAAGGATATGCATGGAGTTTGGTGTGGGAGTTTTGCGCTATATATAGGTATTTGTTATGTACCTTTAGCGGATATTTGGGAAGTGTGTTACGGCTTGTGGTTAGCTTGGAACAAAGGATATAAAATTGTGTTAATGGAGATTAATTCAAAGTTGGTGGTAGATTTTTTGAACTCAGGGATTCATACTTCACATTCTTTGGCGTTCCTCGTATGCTTGTGTCAAAACCTTATTACTTAATAAATTATAAGGAAAATTCTCCTTCACAAAAAAAACTATTTAATTTACTATATTTTTACAAATAAAAACACATGTTTAACAAAATATTAATAATTTATACTATGACTTTTTTTGTTGATTTTGAAGCGGCACGAACGAGTGAACAAAATATTAATAATTTATAATTATTTGAATGCTTAATGCATATAGAAGAAGGAAAAAAAATTGCTCATGTGCTCACAAACGTCCTATTTGAAGAAAAAAAAAACATAAACGTCTTTTAAGATATATAATAAGTAATTAATTACAGAGCTTAAATAAAGTAGAATATGGTTGTTAACATGCCATAACATAAGCTTCAACGTAAGATAAGAGAAAAAGATAAGCAACAAAAAGACGCAATTAGGAATGGAGAAGTCAATTGAGTTGCTTCAAAATTGCATTGTCCCACCAAAGATCTCCTCCTTAATAACTTCTTTTGTCTCACATAATCGTCCGTACAGACCTCTCAATCTCACAAGTGATTAGTTGCCTGTAATAAAACTTAAAAGCTACATTGTTTTTTTCTTTTGTGGCTATCAATAAGTATACTGAAAAAAGTTAGGTTCGTGGTTCTACATTCAAATTTTGATTGGGAAGGGTGATTAATTATGTCACACACAAATATTATTAACAGCTTATTATATATGAACCACAGATCATATATATGTGTCTACTGCCGAAACTTCTTTTATTAACAAAAAAAGTTCAGGTTACAAATATTTTAAAAAATCCGAATAAATGGTAAGTAGAAGTCTGATTAGTATGGAACGTATAAAATAAAAAGTAATAAATTATAACCAAAAAGAATAATTAGCAGCGGATATAGAAATTTATATTCTCATATCAAACATAGTTTGTTTATTACATATCATATATATTTATACCATAAACGAAAGATTTATTAGTAAACATTTGTTTTCACTGAACCGTCCAGCACAACAGGGCAAACAATATTTTTGGATGTAAGAGTTAGTCAGTTCATGATAGAAATACGGTTAATATTTTTTTTTACCCGAGAAGAACCAGAAAATTTCCAATTTTGCTCGATCGGGCAATTTATGGCTTAGGTTTTTTTTTTAAAAAGCTTTCTTTTATGTTTTTGGAGAGTTTTTCCAGAGGAAGAAGAGATTCAACACCTTGTATTTGGAGAAGAACCCTTTCTAATATATATATACTTATTTTATTATGTGTTCTTCAAAGATATTGATTTGTTTTTGTTTGCAATGTCTAAGTAGTTCACTAGTTAGGTTTTAGGGTTTCCCAGGAAAATCAGATTTTATTGTTAGATTCATCATAAGGGGATAACAATTAATAGGTTTTTAGTCTAAACTTGTTATTAATGCATGAATTAGATCGGCCATCTAGTTTATTGATATTAAACTAATAAACGCAAAAAGATTTGGTTTAGAAGTTGGATCTGGTCTAGATGAATAAGTGTTCTTGCTTGCGAGAGTATTGTCCTGAATGCTTGTGAACAATTGAATCTGAACATTAATGCATGGTTGAATTAGTTAGACGCGGCGAGAGTTTGTTTCTAATAATTCGAACATAGAGTTTAATACTCCGAGAGGAGATTATTCTATCATTGTCTTTCATGTTGAGAACTATTTTCAAAGAAAATCCATGCAATATAATTTGACTTTTAAACCTGACTACATGTGGATTCCCCGATGGTTGACGTTTTTATTTCATAGTTTATAATCACTTTTATTTTATCGTTTGATTCCAATCACAAACAACTTAATATTCCATCTTAGCTTGATTTGAAATTAAATTGAATCGCGTGCTTTCTGGTCTCTATGGATTCGACCATTTGCTATGCTACATTGATTTGTTCTTTGGAGTATTAGTTTAGGATTTAAATTCTATCTCTATCAGAATTTCGGCGTCATTGCCGGGGACCAATAGTGCCTCTTTAGTTTATTTAAAGATCTAGTCTAAGGTTTTTCTTTTACAGTACTTATCTCGTTCTTTCTTCTTGTTTTTGTTTTACAGTTGTATGATCAAAACATCTGATAAATCCTCTGAATTGCTAAGCATCAGTAACTCAAAACTTGCAAGGATAGAACGCTCAAACCGGAAAGCAAAGAGAGACGCAAGCTCATCCAATCCAACAGTTGAAAACGTTGATCTCATCAATCCGGTCGCACCCGAAGGTGAAATCGATCCACTTCTTCTTGGACTCAATCAACTGATTATCCATCAAGACCGAGGTGGTGGTAATGGCAATCAAGTGCCATAAGACCAAATAAGAGCTGATAACAACCAGATTCCACCGGAAAACCCCATTCCTCAGAACATCGATGCAAGATACTTTATCTTGTATGGAGATCCGGGTGAGTTTCTAATCAGCGCAATGCTCAGAACCATCCTCTAGGTAGTTCATTCAACAATCCTAAAGCATTCTATGCGAACAGGAACCCCATCCAACCCCCACAACCTCAGCGAAGGGGATACCAATTCCCTATCCACCCCATTCAGGTGATCCGTAACAACCAATTTAGTGGTTTATGAACAAAGCATCTGATGGATCATACTGACACTTTTGAGGACATCTGCAGTATTACCAAGCTTAATGGAGTATATCGTGATTTCATGCATTGCAGCCTGTTCCGTCATTCTCTAGCTGAAAGAGCACTTTGCTGGTTGAAATATATACCTGTTGGATCTATTATAACTTGGGATGATTGCAAAGCCAAGTTTCTTAAACAGTTCTTCACCACCACCAGGACCAACACGTTAAGGAACAAGATCTCTGGATTTGCACAAAGTCTTGTGGAATCATTCTATGAAACTTGGGAACGGTTCAAAAAGCTTCTTCGTGATTGCCCACATCATGGTTTTTTAGATGTAAGTCTCCTAAACACCTTTTAAAGAGGAATTGATCAGAAGTATCAGTTGTCCTTAGATAAAGCAAGCGATGGAGACTTTATACAGAAACATGTTCCAGATGCCTATCGCCTGATAGAGAACCTCGCGGCTAGCAATAGTAATCACTTCCCAGAGTTTAATCGTCGAAAAAAAGCACCTACACCTTCTTCTAACTCTGAACTTTTAGAAACGAAAAGCGAATTCTCAGAGATGGAAGGACTGCTTAATCAGCTTCTCAAGAATCAAAACCCAAAACATGTTAACTTTGCTGAAGATCTAGAAGTTGATTGTTTTGCTATCCAAGAGCAGAATTCTGAAGGAGTTGAGAAGGAAGTAAGTTACATCAATAGTCAAGATCAAAGGGTGTACAATCAAGGATTTAACAAGAATCATACCAATCTATCTTGGAGAAACACTAATGTTGAAAACCCTCAAGATCAACATTATCCTCAGCAACAAAAGACCTTTGTGCAGAACTCAAATTCAGGCGGTTTTCAGCAAACCTCTCAGCTTGCATTTCAACAAGCACTACCAACTCAGCCTCAACAAAGTAATACAATAGAGATGATGTTTAAGAAACTTTTAGAAGGCCAACAACAGTCCCAAAGAGAAGTGAAAGAGTTGAATCAAAAATTCGAAACACTCTCTACACATGTGAAACATTTGGATATACAAGTTGCTCAGACTTCTGTAGCTGTGAAAAGACAAGCTGGTATCTTCCCTGGGAAAGTTGAGGACAATCCAAAAGGTTATTGTAAGTATTTGGTTGCTAATTTGAAGGAATAATTGGATAAAATTAGGCAAGATTTAGGTTTTGAAAAGTTGGGAAAAGATGCAGAAGAAACTGCGCGATCGGGCACTCCTTGCCCGATTGAGCAATCCGTTTTTAGAGGCACATATCGACCGGTCACTTTGAGCCTGATCATGCAAGGAGGTGAAAAAAAGTCCAGGGGGAAATGATCGATCGGGCACAATACGCCCGATCGATCCCTTTAGTCGGGGAGATTTCTGAACAAAATGCCCGATCGAGCATACGCTCCTGGAATCGAAAAAAATAGAGATCGCTTGATCCCTAAGAGATCGATAGATCCCCCCTCTAAAACAGAATTACTTCCTCTTATGACCTATAAACCTAGGATTCCATATCCAGTGCCACCTAAGAAGCCCATACTAGAGTTTGAAGATGGAAAGATGATTGGAAAACAACCAAATCAACTTAGGAAACTCCATAAGCTACAAGACCCTGGGGAATTTTTTGGTTCTTTGTTCCATCAATGGAGTTGAATTCACAGATTCTCTATGTGATACTGGAGCTAATGTGAGTGTTATGTCTGTAACTGTTGTAAAAATTTTGGGAATATCAGGTATCATACCATCTAAGATGACTTTCAAGCTTGCTAACGATTCTACTGTATCTTCCAGTGGGTTTATCTCTGATCTATTGGTACAAGTTGGGAATTGTCTTGTTCCTGTTAATTTCCACATCTTGGAGATGAATGGGTACCAAGATGAACCTTTGGTTCTAGAGAGACCTTTTCTCGCAACGGTAGGAGCTATTGTTGATCTATCCAATCGGCGTATATCTCTAAAAAAATCAAGAAACAAGTTTTCTATCCAACAATTCCTCTTAAGGGCATATTCAGGCTAACTATGGTGAAAGAAGATGAGGTGAAGAATGAAATTCAGATTGAACATGATCTTAAGTGTATAGTTACTGAAGTCTTACACAAAGAACACCAAATCTCAACAAGGAATGCCAATCCCAAGGTCAAGGAAAAGATGAAAGTGGAACCAAAGAAGACAAAGAAGGATTCTCAAGTGGTTTTGATTCCTCAAGCAATAGTTGGAGATAAAATTGAGTATAAGGTGAAAAGTAAGGGTTTTTCAAAACCTTTCTCAAAGTTTAGAGTTTTACTCACCCCGGAGCTCAAAGAGAGAGGGATTGATGTTGCAAAAGGGGTGATAGTTAAGGTTCTGAGGCTGAAGATATCTGGATTTGGAACTTGTTATGGAACATCGCTGGATGTTGATCCAATTCCAACTTAGAGGTATGTGCCGTCAAGCTAAGTGACGTTAAAGCGCTGAGTGGGAGGCAACCCATTATTTGGAGTCTAGGTTAGTTGTTTTTCAAATTTTGAGTCAGTTTTTGTCATAACATACTTATTTTTAGTTTTGAGTTCAAAGTGATTCAGGTTATTACCGGTGAAGTATCTTCAAGGCATTCCGGGTTATCTCTTATCTATTTTCATTACTCATCATCTCATTTGAATTGTTGATTCTCTTAATGGGTTCTCTCTTGATTCTTGCTAATTTTAATTAGTATTGCTAAGATCATTGCTCACCATTAACCACTTTTCTTGATGTTTTGACTTGAGTTGATTCTAGGTTCACAATCAATTGGTTTTTTTCTCATTAAGTAATTCTTGATTCTTGCTAATTATAATTAGTATTCCTTGATCATTGCTCGTTACTTACCAACTTGATTGTCTGATACTGGATTGATTGTTTTTAACTGTTTTGAATGATGCCTCTTATATATGATTCTTGCTAATTTTTTATTACTGTTGCTCGATAATTATGCCCTTAATGGTTTCTCTTGCAACTGATTTTTGTTAGTTTTTAAGCTAGTATTGCTCAATCATTGTTCAACCATTGACTACCACTTCTCTTGAGTGTTTGTTCTTATTGCAGGCATAGCAGATAAGGCATAGGGATTCAGAACAAATTTGAGAGTAGTTCACCATTAGTACCTCTTTTTCCCTTGAAAACTCGTATAGTATTTATTGTTTATTTTCATATGTTGGGGATTTTTCTATTGACTCTAGTTACTCTTATTCCTTATCTTGGATTTATTTTCACACCGAGACAGTGTGAAGTAAGTCTGGGGGAGAATGTAAAGATACTAACTATGTTTTGATGTTTTGTCTTTTTGGTGAAAGTTTTCAAATATTTTGTTTTGAGTCTATCGAGTCGAAGGATCCATGATCAAAATCGATGATGATAATTAGCCAAATGTAGGTATGAGATTCAATTTCTCTAGACTACTGACTTAGATTAATTGCTAAGATTAGGATTAGAACCCCATTACTGATTGATTTATTTCTGAAAGTTCTGATCTTTTGAGTTATTGATGATTTGATGCTAGCTCTGCCATGATATGATTTAATTTTAATTTGAAATATTCTTGATTATGGTGTTGATATACTCTAAGAATTAGGTGCCTTGCTCTTCAGTATTCTGTAAAACCGACAAGTTCTTTCACTACGATTGGGTTATTTCTCTCTCTTCCTTCAGAAAATAAAAAAGAAAACGGTTCAGAAACAAGGTTGAAAGCGTGACCTAGGAGTCCGTAGTCAACCCCAGCGAATTGTCGGATGCTAAAAAAAAAAGAGAAAAAGAAAAAAAAAACATGAAAAGAAAAGAAAGAAAAGCGTAGAAATGCGAAGAAAAAAAAAAGGAAAAGCAGTAAGATAAGAAAAAAAATAAAAAAGAAGTGAGAAAAGGAAAAAAATGATCAGGGCCGGAAGTCGGTTGATGGTCTATTTGGTATGGGCATTTCGATAGAAGAGGTACTTAAGTAAGTTTGTTGATATACCATATGTGAGAATGCATATATTTGAACTTACATGAATTTAAAGAGCTGGTTTATATGATTTGGTACTTGATTGATTTGGGATTTAGAGTAGGAAACAAGTAATTGGTTTAGTGGAGGCGAACAATCCCTTCAAAGTAGTTGTTTGAGATTGATATCTTATGAACTTTGAAATTGTGCCTAGGGTTTCTAAGGTTTTGTGAGTTTCTGTGTGGTCGATTTGAAACCTCTTCTCCATGTTAAATCTTTCTTTACTTGAGGACAAGCAAAGATCTAAGTCTGGAGGAGTTGATATTGCTCGATTTTAATACATAATAGTAGGAATTTATGTCTGCTATTAGGCCTGAGCATTTCAGGTAACGGATCGGGTAATAGCGGGTAGGGGTCGGGTACACGTAGTTCGGGTATCGAAAACTAATATCCAAAAAAATCCGTAAAATTAAGGGTAGGGTAATGGCGGGTACGGTTCGGGTAAGGGTCGGTTCGGGTAGTTAAAATCAATACCCGTATAATACCCGAACTCGTAATATATTATATAAATTTGACTAATATGTGACTATGTGTATTAGAATTTAAAAATAGTATAATGATTGATTATAATATTATATCTTTTATAAGAAAAAGTTTAGCAAATTGAATAACATAGTATCAAAATCGAAAATATGACAAAAAATAACCAATTATATAATTTTTGTAACGTTTATTTGATCATATATTTATTATAATACAAAATTTATATTTATTTAGGAAATTATCATTATAGTTAAGTTTTAAAATAATTTTATAAATTTAGGTATGTAAACGGGTAAATCGGGTACCCAGATAATTACCCTTACCCGACTCTTACCCGACCCTTACCCGTTTAAAAAAATTTTCTTGACCCAAATGGGTAATTATCATTGCTCGTACCCGACCCTTACCCGTAAATACGGGTCGGGTACATGGCGGGTCGGGTAACCCGACCTAAAATGCTCAGGCCTATTTGCTATTCTTCATTGTTTCGAGTGTTTTCCTTGCATATATGGTATATTTTCAGGATTCTAGGTGGTCGGGTCGTTTTGGAGCATAAATGTGCATTTCAGAGCAAAACAGAAGAATTAGCTAAGTGAAGAAAGAAGTGCACGATTGGGCAACAATTGTGCCCGATCAGACATTTGCTCTTGGAAGAATTCGGATCAACAAATCGATCATGCAACCAACAGAATGACCGTGCAGAAAATTGAAGTGCTCAATCGGGCAACCATTTGATCGATCGAACACTCTACCCGAGAAGAACCAGAAAATTTCCAGTTTTGCATCCAGGTCGTCAAGCTTATCCCAATTTCAATATTTTTAGTTATTTGAGTTTTTACGCTATAAAATCCTTATGGCTTAGGTTTTAGAAAAAAAAAACTTTATGTTATTTTGTTTTAGAGTTTTTACTGATGGAGAAGAAATTCAACACATTGTATTTGGAGAAGAATTTCTGAACCCTTTCTAATATATCTATACTTATTTTATTATGTGTTCTTCAAAGATATTGATTTGTTTTTGCTTGTCAATGTATGAGTAGTTCACTAGTTAGTTTTTAGGGTTTCCAAGGAAATCATGTTTGATTGTTAGATTTATCATAAGGGGATAACAATTGATAGGTTCGTAGTGTAGACTTGTTATTAATGTATGAATTAGATTGACCATCTAGTTTATTGATATTAGACTAATAAACGCAAAGAGATTTGGTTTAGAAGTTAGATCTGGTCTAGATGAATAAGTGTTCTTGCTTGCGAGAGTATTGTCCTGAATGCTTATGAACAATTGAATATGAACATTAATGCATGGTTGAATTAGTTAGAAGCGACGAGAGTTTGTTTCTAATAATTCGAACATAGGGTTTAATACTTCGAGAGGAGATTATTCTATCATTGTCTTTCATGTTGACAACTATTTTCAAAGAAAATCCTTGCATTATAATTTGACTTTTAAACCTGACTACCTATGGATTCTCCGATGTATGACGTTTTTATTTTATAGTTGTAACCGCTTTTATTTTATCGTTTGATTCCAATCACAAACAACTTAATTATTCCATATTAGCTTGATTTGAAATTAAACTGAATCACGTGCTTTCTGGTCTATGTGGAGTCGACCATTTGCTATGCTATAATGATCTATCCTCTTCAATATTAGTTTAAGATTTAAATTCTATCTATATCATTGAACTATTGGAGCTTCAACAGAATATAAAAAATCCAATGATCTCTCTGTTTCAACAGAAGCAAAGGGAAAAACATGCTCGTTAAACACAACATAGTGTGACGTGAAAAACCTTCTTGTTTCAAGATCATAAAGTTTCCAGCCTCGTTTTCCATAGGGATATACAACAAAAACTCACTTCCTACTCTGAGATACGAATTTGTCTTTATCGTAAAGTTGTTTGTGAGCATAACACTGAGAACCGAATATCTGTAAGTCATCATACACAGGAGGTGATCCGAACATCTCATGAGGACACCGACCATCTAGAAGCTTTGTAGGTGTCATATTGATTACATGAGTTGCGGTCATAACAACTTCTCCACAGAACCGCAAAGGCATATGCGCTTGAAACAACAACGATCTAGCAACATTCAACAAGTGAAGATGTTTTCTCTTAACTCTTCCATTTTGTTTAGGCATTGATATTACTCGGTTTTAACGCTTTCTTGTGAGCATTTATGTTTGCTTTTAAGCGTTATCCGGGTGTTTTCCTTGCAATTTGATATCTTTTACAGGTTTTCTAGGTGTTTGGGTCATTTTGGAACAAAAAGACGGATTTCTGCACGAAACGGATGCAAATTGATATATGCGGATGCAGAGTCCAGCAGAAGGGTCATAAGTTTAGCAATATTTGAAGATACTCCCACCGATGGATGAAGCTTAAATTTTGATAAAAAATAGCCATGTGCGGTAGCTTTCATATGGAAGTGGTTTGAAGTCGATCCATCGGTGCAATCAAAAGTTATGGTTATTTTACTGAAGACTGGTCAAGCTGACTCGCAGAAGAAGATCGCGTATGAATATCCTGGAGTGCACGATCGGGCAAAGAAGTGCTCGATCGGGCATTTTATCCTGGAATACCCGAGAACAAGTAGAAAATTTCCGAAATCTGCAGTCAAGTCCTCAAGTTTACCCCAATTTTCCTATTTCAGTTATTTTACTTTTTTAGCCT
>OVBE01007534.1:0-18367 GCA_900406425.1 Iberis pinnata
ATGTGATGGTATTATTAAGCTAATTTGTTGGACTCTTTCAATTATCTTTTTGTCATTTTTAGGACCATAGACTAATGCCTCATTTAATTTGATATAGGACAAGTCTTGAAATGATGCATAAGGTGGAAATTCCTAAAAAAAACTCGTACAAAAAGTGTAGCTTTCCTAACTTAATTCAAAAGGTGACCAATCATTTTAAAATTTTAATGAGTTATTTCGAATATGTGATGAAAAGTGAATAATAATAAAAAAAATTTATGCCTGAAACACTTAAAATCCAAAGAAAAACTAAAAAGCTCTGTATAAAAATGTGATATGCCTCTACTTAAACACCGAATTTTCATTATATATTTTTGTTGTCGTAACATGCGGTTGTAATTATCCAATCTATACCACATATGTCCATAGTATTTTCAATCATTCAATATCTTATTTTTCATAAAGCTCTCAAGAGTTATGTTCACCTTTTGACAAGTTTCTTTCGGATTCACTCCAATGAGTGTATAAGATCACTAATTCGAATCTTTTGGAAGGAGTAATTTACGTCTTAAACATACATTACCAACAACTGACTTTGGACACTGAAAAAAACTATGGACAAAAAGTCTAAAACTTCTAAAGTTTATAAAAAAGTTTCTTTCGGATTGGATGTTCGCAAAAAGCCATTTGTTAATTTATTTTTCGAAAGTTTTTCACGTTTTTCTTTGACCAACATTTTCTTCCTCACTCAAATTTTTTTCTTTTCATCGAGGCGGCAACACTACTGTGAATTTTTGTTTGGGTTTCGCCGTTCGGCTATCGCAGTTTTTCCTCGATATATCTACAGTTTTTACCCGCAACGGCTAGTGTTTTCCTAGTCTGCCTTAGGCTTTTTCCTGAATCGGTTTCTTAGCCAGTTTTTTGGTTTAGTTTACTTTCTTTTCAATTATTTTATTTTTTTAATTGGTTTG
This sequence comes from Iberis pinnata, assembly GCA_900406425.1. NCBI lineage: Eukaryota > Viridiplantae > Streptophyta > Magnoliopsida > Brassicales > Brassicaceae > Iberis > Iberis pinnata. The sequence continues at coordinate 951 of OVBE01007534.1, forward strand.
ATTTGTTTGTGGATCTAAACCTATTCAGGTATTCTGTTGACTGAGTCTAATTTTTTGTATTTATCTATTACTATTACTATTAAAACCTTTGCAAAGAAAAACAAAATCTCCTCACTACAAAAATCAAGAAATCCAATAGTATCCATTGTTTACTATTTGAACAAAATATATCATTCCCATGGCCGGTCCTGAGATTTTAAAATTTTCTAAAGGCCGCAATCTACAGTGTAAAAATAGGCCAAAATTGTACAAATTTTCAAAAATTTGTACGTTTTCTTAACTAAAATTTTTAAATTGAAAAAAGGGCCGCAAGCGCGTGCTTGTTCTGCTTGGGTTCAGGACCGGCTCTGAATTCATTCCTCAACTTTCAAATATACTAAAGCAATCAAGAGTAGCATTTTTTTGTACCCTCAAGTATGTGGATTCATATTGTAAACAGAACACAATAAGCTTAAGGAGAAGATCAGAAATGTTTTGACTTAGTTTGGCCCATCAATGAATTGATAATTTGGTATCTAAAGAGAGCAAAGTGTAAGCCAAGGCCCATTTAAAGTTTCTATATCATTTACTGGGCCAAAGTTCATGGGCCCTTTTAAATAAATAAATCAAATACTTTCTCTTTGATATGTTTTTGGACTTTCTCTTTGATACGTGACAAGAAAAAAAGACACTCTCTTTGACATTAACAACATTTTATTAGTCTAGAAAAGTTTATAAATAACTATTTATAGAATTATTCAGCTAAAACGTATAGCTTATAGATAATTGAATTAATCATCAATAATAAATTTACATTAAATAGCATTGGTGATATAATAGTCAACCTAAAAAATTTGAGAAATTCTTTAAAATACCATTAAAAAAATTCAAATTTCAAAACTATCACACATTCTAAAAATTTCAAAAATACGTCACATTCTCAAATGTTCCAAAAATATCAAAAACGTAAAAAATAATTTTAAGGGTTTAAAATTTAAAATTTTAGATTTGGGTTCACTAAATAAAGTTTAGGCTTTAGTTTTGAAGGGGTATGGTTTGGTTTTGGGGTTTTAGAGTTTAAATTTGAAGTTTTAAAGGTATTTAAAATTTTGTGTTATTTTTGGAACAAAAATATTTTTGTGGTATTTTTGAAACTTTTGGGAGTGTGGTATTTTTGAAATAAACCTAGTCCTTGTCGGTATTTGTAAGTGTCCCCAAAAAATTTATACTTGATGTATTAAGCTTGTAAAAAATGTTATATTTATTAGATTGTTTATCAATGGTTGTATAATTTAAAATGAAAAAGACCATTTTTATACAATGATTTAAAAAAAAAAAAAAAAATTATGTGTTCTTCATCGATATTAATTTTTCAAATTAATATTAATTTTTTTTTAATAAACTAAATTAGATTTAACATTAATTAAACTTAACCAAACACTAAATTTGATTAACGCAAAAAATATTTTTTCATAAATTACGACAAAAAATTAAAATTTTTGAAGTTTATTTTACCATGTTTATATATGTTATTTTAGAAAATTTAATTATTTGTTAAACTAAATATTTGATTTTTATAAAAAAATTTAGTGGGATAAAAGTGGCACGCACGTGGATAAAATCATTACATGAACCACATTGGACCGATTCATTGATTTAGATTCCTCCACTCGTTTCTGATCCAGACATTATCGGTTAACATTGGTCTCTCTCAAAACCCTAATTTCCATCGAATCTCATAAAGTTTGCATCTTTTTACAAAAAGTCGAAAACTTTCCTTTTATTACCTTTTGGGGTTTATCACTTTCTTTCTCACAATTCATTTTCTCAAATCCAATTTTCCTCGAAGTTACCGGAGAGATGGCTGATGAAAGAACAATGAACGGCGAAGAGACTCAACAATCCGATGACGTAAACCAGAAAATCAAAGAACTTGAATCTCAAAATCAAGAATTGGAGAAAGAAAACAGCGAAATCAATCAGAAAATCGAGAGTTTGAAGTCAGAGATTGAAGAGCTTAAACTTTCTGAATCTAAAGCAAGACGTAAAATTGGTGAAATGGAGAGAGAGATTGATAAATCTGATGAAGAAAAGAAAGTTCTTGAAGCTATAGCTACAAAAGCTTCAGAATTTGAAACTGAAGTTACTAAACTTCAAAATGAACTAATCACAGCGAAGACAGAAAGTGAAGAAGCTACAATTGAAGTTAAGAAGCTTAAATCTGAGATTTTGATGAAAGGAAATGGAATTGAAGAGTTAGAGAAAGAAGTTAATGGATTAAGAAATGTTAAAGAAGAGAATGAGAAGAGATTTAAAGAGTTAGAGATGAAACTTAAAGGTTTAGAGGTTAAGGAGTTAGAAGAGAAGAATAAGAAGGTAAGAGTAGAGGAAGAGATGAGAGAAAAGATTGAGAATAAAGAGAAAGAGATTGATGAATTGAAATTGAAGATTAATGATTTGGAATCAGATGTTGTTAAAGTGAAATCTGAATTGGAGAAATTGAAATCTGAGAAGATGAATGTTGATGATTGTTTGAAAGTGTCAGAGAAGAAAGTTTTGGATTTGGAATCAGAGATTGTTGAGTTAGAGAAACAGATTGATGATGGTGAGAAGATGATTAGTGGATTGAAGAATATGGTTGAGCCAATTAATGGTATTGAGGTTAAGTCATGGTCACCTAATGTGACTGGTGGCTCCGGCTTAGCCGTGGCTGCGATCGCAGTCGCTGGAGCCGCGGTTGTTTGCTACATTTACCACTCGAAAAGGGTTTGATTCGATTCGATTCGAGGTAGACCTTTGCCTTTGAAAATGTTTACTTTATGTTTACTTTGTTTTGTTATATGTTTGAGAACTTGATTTGGTTTCACAGTTTTGGAGTGTGTTTTTTGCAATAATTTAAGAGATTTGAGAAGAATTAAACAGAGATTCTTCTTACACAATCTGAAATCATTAGTAATGATAATAGGAAGAAAAATACTTAGAATTTAGTTTGGTTGGATCCTCTTCTTTGCTATGTTCTCTTTACATTGAAAGGTTTAATCTTTCATGTCTTGAGAAGATCAAGAAGTCCACAACAGCTTTTCCACCACGGTGTGGCTGTCTCGGCCTCATGTTCGCCCGCGGCTAAGAGTGGCTGCAACTGAAAACAAAACCAAAAGCATGAAACATTTTCTCTTATTCAATTTTGCAGTTAGAAATGTCAAACGGGTTGGCCTTCGTCCATCTGGTTCCGCCCTGTAACGGATTTAAATCTTTTTTTGATCTTTGACGGGTTGACCCGCACAACCCGGGGACAATTAATATATTGTCCAGTCCCTTGCCTGCGGATTTTGTGATTTAGCGGGCCGTCCCGCGAATACTTTATTTATATTTAGATTATGTAAAAATTAAAATAAAAATGTATAAATTTTAAATTTAGTAACTTAATTTAGTGAAAAATAATTTTGAGTTTTTTAAAAAGTAATTTAGTTTTACACACTAAAATTGTGTTTTATTATATATGATAGATTATAATTTTATTAAGTACATTAAATTATTTATAATTTAATTATTTTTTATTTAAATTAGTAGTCTGCGGACCGACTCGTAAATCCGCAGACAAAACCTCGTTATATCCGCGGTCCATGATAGGTCAACTCCGTGAGACCTGTCTTTTAATGGATATAATTTGTTTTTGTCCAATCCCGTCCCATAGCAGTCCGAGTTTAGTCTAACTCGCGGGTTTTAGCCTATTTTGACATTTCTATTTGCGGCAAGAGACAAAGAATGTGAAGATTTCTTTTGATTTCTTTAGATTTATTTTGATTCGAACCTGACTATCTATTGCTACTGATGAGTCGTGGCTCGCGGTACTCGCCGCTGACTCGGCCGCACCAGTAAAATGCGAAACAGCTCCCATGATCTTGGAGGAAACTTCATCTTTCCTCTCTTCAAAATCATGTAACAGAGTTTTGGCTCCATCTATACCTTTTGTGACCACATTGTCCACTGCATCCTTCACAGCATCGGTTTTCGCAGTTGCTATCACAGTCTCTTTAGCTTCAGTAAGAATAGATGTAGCCTTTTCCAATAGAGAATCTGCCATTGATTTGCTCCTCTGTTTCTGGTATGTGTCTTAAGAAGAAGAGAGATTATGAGAAAGAAGAAAAGAGAGTGTGAGAGAGATATATAGTTTAAATTGGCTGCAACAGTTTCAACAACTTCATGACTCTCTAATAATAACTTGTGATTAGTTTTGTTTCTGTGGAGAAAGACAAAATTTGAAAATGATATCAACTATTATTAGCTATAATAAGAACATGAGCTCAAAGTTTAGACATGCAATATGTTTGTTAAACAAACTATCACAAGTTTGTCAAATTAAGATACATGCAAAAGTGTAGCCCAAACCAGAGTCGGTATTTTAAAGTCTACAATCGAGAATGAAATAATTGATCTGTTTTTAAACTAACATTTTTAAAATAGGCCGGTTCTTAAACTAAATTTTGAAAACAAAATGGGCTGCAAGCTCGTGTTTGATATGCTTGGTTTTAAAACCGGTCCTGGCCCAAATCCATCATAAGATTTAGGCTTTAACGATTTTTTTTCCTTGTTCATAATTTGTTGTGAAAACAATCGAGAATAAATATTTCATTTGATTCGTGTAATCACAATTTGTAGTCAAGATTAATTATGTTAACTATGATCAGGGACGGTTTTTAGATTTTAAAACTTTTCAAATGCCACAATCTATAACAAAAAAAATAGGCCAGAACTCTATCATCTTTCAAAAAATGGACCGTTTTCTTAACTAAATTTTTTAAAACAAAAAGGATCGCAAGCGAATGCTTGCTCTGCTTTGACTCATGACTGGCTCTGACTATGATGATTATTCGTAGGAATAATTAAACAGAATTTTTGGAAGTTTGTATGAGGAGGAGGAGAAAAAAAACGTCAACGCTAAAATCGAAGTTCATACATAAACCTTATTTAGCAATCACCTCATTGAAGCTTCAAGCTAACACATGATCAAAATATGGAGTTTTAGAGTTTTTGGATAAAGTTTTAGAATTTGGAAAACACAACATATGTTCTTTGTTCTGTTATCTTCCATCTTCGTACAGTCGTACTGTTGCACAAGTTCAAGTTTCATATTTACTTCCCCATCTGCAAATCAAAACATAAGAAGAAAAAAAAAAAACACTAATTTTTCTCGCGAAAATTCGAAATCGGAAAATAGTTACCTGTTTTCTTCTGTATCAGGGATATGAAGCATAATGTCATCCTCTAAGAGTTTAAACACAATGCTGATTTTCTCATCATCTACTTCATCTAAAGTCTTTGGATTCCACTGTACCAAAACCAAATCAGATATGTTAGATGCAATCTTGGCAGACCCCGCATATATATATAACACATAAGTATTGGGCCTCATAATTTTAAAAAATTTTATAAGTGTTTTAAGAAGAAATCAACAAAAAGAAAAAACATCGGAGAAATGTTGAATCGTATGAACATCGGCGGACCTACTAAAGACAAAGGTGGGTCAAGTGACTTACCCAAAATTATTTTACAAAATATTTTATATATCAAGTTTGTTAAAATTTAGTAATTTTAGTGATAAATTTTCAATAGTGACACCCCTAATTTCAAGTACACTAGTCTAAAATTTTAATTTTTAATTATATATTTATAAACTTTTATATTTTGACCCACCTAAAATTATTTTCTAGGTCCGCCAATGCGTTTGAAGATATGTATTTTTGGAGAAATGTTGAATCGGTTGAAGATATATATTTTTATTAAGATTATTTGCTTATTTCAAGAAACGTTAAGTCGTTTAAAGATATGTATTTTTGAATTCATATGTTTCTAAAGAAAGATTATTCACGTTTTTTTTTGTTAGGACCTCATATTTTCATCTCGTATTAGGTCTCAAATTTCTCAGGTCTGGCTCTGAATTTTGGTTATAAGTGCACATATATTTGCATAATTAGAGTGTAGAAATAACAAACCTTTGGAGAATTGTCTTTGTCTATGGTTAAAGCTCTTATACCCTGTTGTGTTATTATTATTACAACAAAAATCAGATATAAAGAACATTAAAAGGTAAATTTTTTGGATGTGTTTGTTTTACCTCATACACATCAGGTGATATTATGTTCCTCAAGATATTCACTGTGATTCTAAACTCTTTCTTAAGGCATTCACTTAGAGTTTGTTTTCTACCTTCATGGATCTGGAAATATTAGGCATCACAAAAGAATCAATCAAAATTTATGAAATAATAAGACTCATTTATTTCACAAGAAGAACTTAACAAAGAGAAAAAACATTAGAGAAATGTTGAATCGTTTGAAGATATGTATTTTTGGAGAAATATTGAATTGTTTGAAGATATGTATTTTCATTGAGATTATTTGCTTATTACAAGAAACGTTAAATCATGTATTTGCTAATCACTATATTTGTTAATTATAAATTAATAATAACATTATATTTTATAACAAAAAGTATCTAAATTAATTTTAAAAGAAAATAACAAAATTTGTGTACAAAATTATTTTCATTAGTCTTATATATTTATTTTAATTTGGCATAAAATTTTTAACTTTGGCGATGTTCGTTTTGCAATTGCTAATCACTATATTTGTTAATTCTAAATTAATAATAGCATTATATTTTTATAAAGAAAAGTATCTAAATTACATACTATATTTTAAAAGAAAATAACAAAAAATTTACAAAATTATTTTTATTAGTCTTATATATTTATTTTAATTTATTTCATTAGTCTTATATATTTATTTTAACTATCTTTATATTTTATAATATTTTCATAGTGATTACAAAAAAATTACCGATCTTAAGGTAATTTTCAACCCTGTAGGTGATGATCTCTTTAGACCTTTGATGATTGGAGTTATCCACTCATTTCCTTCTTTACTCTCTTCACCTTCCTGTAAACATTTCACATTTCACATTGATTAATAGTGTTAGAAAATGTACTTTTTTCGACGAAAAATCGAATGACTTACTAAGGCTTGTATGATCTGCTTCACACTTTCTTTTGAGAAACACTCATTGATTATTGACTGCCTATAGAACATAGATTAGCTTCTCATAGTTAATACAATCCTCAAGCATGAAGATTGGCAAAATAAGAACAAATGTTACTTGTTGAGGATGCTGTCTTTGTCGAGTTCGATTTTCTCAGAGAATTCTTCGATTGTGGATTTCACTAAATCCGTGTCTCCTGAGTTTAAACTCACTAGCCTTGTCTCTAGATCCGCCATTTTCTGATAGTAACAAAAAAATGTTAAAGATAAGTATTTACACTTGCATACTTCGTCGCATAGCGAATGCATTTTTTCTTATTTATGTTGTTTGTATCACTGGGTCGACCCGATGTGGACCAAAAATTAATGTAAAACAACAACTTACAATAGAAGGTACAAAGTGTGTTGCCATTCCAATTGCTACAAGTTCTTTTCCATTTAATCTTGCACCAGTTAAAGCCAAGAATTCTCCTGAAGATAGCATATAAAAAAACTTGAGTATGTGTAATTGGAATCAAATATACATGATCTTTCACAATTTAGCAGGAGCGGCCCTGAAATTTTGGAGATTTGAAACAAAATTTAAAAAGTAGAGGCCAATATTTCAACTGTTTGTTTTTTGGGTAATAATTTTTTTAACACAGAAATATATATATATATAATTTTTTATTGGAACCTATAAAATATAGAGGCGAGGTTATAAAATATAAGGGCTCTAGGCCAATGTTTCATTCGGCTATGCCGAGAATCCGCTCTGCAGTTTAGTAGTTATACCTAAATGACCAGGAAGACGAGAATGGATGTAAGAGAATCCACAATCAGTATGAAAACCAATACTTGCTTCCGGAGTTGCAAAAACCTATCAATGAAATGGAAAACATTATTGATAGGTTTATTCACAAGTTTATTGGACGGCAAGCTCGAGTTTGCTTGGGTTTAGAACCGGCTTTGAAAACATATAAAAATTTGGACTTACAGTTTTCTCTGTTACAACAGAAAACTTCATTGGTACCATCAATGAAGCACCTCCACCCATTGATATTCCATTAACAAGAGAAACCTATAAAGTTTATAATTTGTTGATGTTACACTTTAATACAACCAAAGTTGTAACATTAGTAATTGAAAAATTCACCTGTGTTTTCTTGTATGTGTGAATATGATAACAAAGCCAGTACATTCTGTAAACAACTTCAAGACAAGAGTCCTCTGTAATAAACCAAATTATGATTTTATAAAGTTCTTAGAGAATCTATATAGTCATGTGTTCTTCTGAAATGGTTCGGTTCGGTTCGGTTAGCTATCTTACTTGATTCTCTGCCGTCATAAAACATTTTTAGATCACCACCGGCTGAAAAAGCTCTTCCTGCACCCTGTAAAAAATGAGCAATGCTAAGAAATTAGACTAGGCTTTGGATAATTGGATTATAAGGTTTGGTTTCGGGTTGGTTCTGGTCTGTTTCGATTCTTTCGGTTATGGTAGTAGAGGATTTATGTAGGAACCGTTAGAAAATCGGTTTGAATTTACTTTGGTTTAGTTCGGTTTGGATCTAAAATACGAAGGCCGTTTGAAAACCAAAATATTAAGGATTTTGGTTCGAATCAAGTAGTTTATTTGAAAATATATGAAAGAACCGAATAAACCAAAAAATTTCGAATCAAAAACCACAAATTACAACTATTCTTTTACCTAAAAATACCGAAAAACTTAAAGTAATGAAAAAACCGAAAAAAACAGTATCAATAACCACGAAATACAACTAGTCTTTATCCAAAAGTGTCCGAAAAATTCGGATAGAAACCGAATCAATAACACTAAAATGCAAGTGAGGGTCTTTAGATTTTAAAAGTTGCAATCTAAAATTAAAAAATAGGTTCGATTTTTTAACTAAAATTTTTAAAAATGGACCGATTATTAAACTAAAATTTTGAAAACAAAAATTGGCCGCAAGTTCGTGCATGGCCTCAAGAGCGGCTCTGAATACAACTAGTCTTGATTCTTTCGGTTTTGATATCGGTTCTCGGTTCCAAACCGAACCAAACTGATACCCATAAATCTTTGATGGAAGAACCATTTGGGTAATTTAGAGAGAACCGAAACCGATCTGAACCTGTTCTTTGGTTCGGTTCGGTTATTATGCCCAATTTAGTTAATAAAAATCATCATTAGATGTAGCAAAAAAATAAAATCAAACCTTGATCAATATAAGCTTTGTTTCATCGTCTTTCTCCCACAATTCTAAATATTCTGCAAGTTTAAGGACCTGAGTTTACAAGTTTCAATAAGAAAACAGTTTCAATATCTAGAAGATGAAATCATTATCATAATCTGATCTAAAAGATCTTAAATTACCACTTCAGAAGAGATCACATTAAGCTGACGTGGACGGTTTAGAGTAATTAATCTCACAGAATCTTTCTCTTCTACTAAAACAACCTATAAACAATGTCAAAATCCAAAGAGTTTTAAGTGATGGATTATGATTGAATCATGAAGAACACATTTGACAAAAGGTTGAAGAAGATAGATAGAGATTTTTACTGGTTCATTGATGTTTTGAGTTTCTTGAGCCATCTTTCAGATTTGTCAAATGTTAACAAATACTTCCTATGATCAACAAAACCATCAATTTTTGCAATAATCTAATTGTAAAGAAAGAAACTAAGGCTGGGATTTTGAACCGACCCGAAAATTCCAAACCGGACCGAATCAAAAAATTTTGAACCGAACCGAACCGAATTAATTTTTAATAACCGAACGGAACAACAAAAAATTCAGTTTCGGTAACCGAACCGAACCGATAAACCGAAAATAACAGAATAAACAAAAAAAACCGAATAAACCGAACTTCAAAACCAAAAACCGAACCGAATAAACCGATTTCCGAACCGAACCGAACCGAATTTTATTCGGTTCAATTCGGCACAAAATCTAAAAACCGAAAAACCGACCCGAATCGAACCGATTAAACCGAATTCCCAGCCCTAAAAGAAACTTTCTTTGATTACTTCCTTATCAAGACCAAGAACACAAACTCTATTGAAGAATTAAAAGTGTGAAATTATGTGAGAGAGATGAGGAAAATGAAAGACCTTTTGAGAGAGGAGAAAGCAAAATGGGTTTGGTGAGAAATGGAGATGAAAGTATAAGAAATTATATATTAATCAATCTTTGAAGAAAAAAAATGGCAGGTGAAGCTTATTATCAAAAACAAGGGTTTGGTAAGAAAAGAGACAATTGTTTCTATCATTCAAAACTTTTCTACCTAACTTTTTACACTGAAGAATACAAACAAGAGAAATTTAAAGGGAGACTGTATCATTATTTTTAGTTTTAATTTCAATGATATTATACTGTTTTGATTTTTTTCAAAAAACTACCAAAATTATATAGCTTTAAAATAATATAAAATATAAAAAACTAAATTATAATCTATTTTTTTAGATCTAATTAATAAACATAAACCCAAAAAATTATATATTAAACTCTTAACATCTAAATATTATTTAAAAATTATTTTATAGTATTTAAAAATAATAAACTTTTATAGTATCTAATTTAAATTTTTGATTCTCTAATGATTAGGACTTTGATTCTTTAATGCTTAGGGCTTCAATTTCTGAAATTTCGTTTTATAATAGTCGGAATTTGTGGATTTTATGTACTTTTTTGTGTATTTACATGTTTTGTATCGTTTTTCGGTTGTTATTAATATGATAGACGAAAAAAATAAATACTCTTAAAATTTAAATTTATAGTAACTAAAAATAATAAATTTAAAATTTAATAATATATTTTAAAAAGTATGGGGTATATTTGTATACATTAAAATTTTAATGATATTCATGGAATACTTTATTAATCATTTATGATATTTTTTCAGATAATGATGGGCTTAAATTTAAAGGCCCATGGGCCAATCAAGCCTTTTAAGGTAAAACAAGTTAAACCTCTCTCTATTTCTTCTTCCCTCTTGAATGAAGAAAGCCAGAGCTCTGCCAAAACCTTCTTCACTCACCACTTGCTTAATCAGATTCACGACGACCTTCTTCTCCTCTGTTTCTCAATCACACACTCTCTCTCACCAAATCGATATGGATCCTTCTGGTTCAGAGCGTTACTGTTATGATCCAGTATTACGATGGAACACTGAAGTTGAAGATTACTTCACTAAAGCTTATGGACCTGATCACTTTGCTCGCATTTCAAAAGCTCTCACGTACTCTACTTTTCTATCTCAAGCATTCTCGAATTTCTCTTGAATCGAATTGATTTGTCATTTGTTTCTCATTTCCGTTGTTTGTGCTGTGCATTTACCTAATTCTTAATTTGAGAACCCATTAATGCCGATGTTACATGATTCAAGCTCTTTGCAAGATAAATCAAAGTTCCTCACATTGTTTTTTGCATCTGCACTAGTTAATTTGCTACATTATGATCTACTTTCAATTTTTTGTTGTTTGTTGTTGTTTTCATATTAGGCGTCCATCTTCTTACTCTTGCATTCGAGTGAACACAGTTAAAACAACAAGTGATGCAGTTATTGAGAAGCTTACGAAGATTTTAAACGACTCTGAGTCTGAGGATGGCTTTAAGCTAGTTCAATCAGATGGAAGTAGCCTTATCTCCAAATGTCAGATACCTGGTTTGGATTATGTTGTTTTTGTCAATGGTTCAGGTCCACATAAGATTGAATATGGTTTTAGCCATGAAAATCCTCCAAAGGAGGTACTAGTGAGCAGAAAGTGTGCTGAAGCAGTTCTCCGAGGAGCCCAGGTAAACCCGAACTCTAACTCATAGTTATGGGTCAAAATTAGGGGTTTAAGGTATTCTATTGAGAGATTTGATAGTCATTTACAAGTATCTAAGTTTCTTTCCTGGTTGGATTAGAGTATAGTGTGAAGGATTGAAGCTTAGATACTACAATCCAACGGCACAGTGTCCAGTAAACTGGAAAAGATAGGTGATACTGTGATCAAATATATACTTATGTTTCTTCTATGGTTCTTTTTGTAGGTCTATGTTCCAGGTGTACTGGCTTGCACTGCTCATGTTGAGAAAGGAGATGCGGTTGCTGTCTGTGTTGCTACTGAACAACCTGGTGATGAAGGTGACTGGAGTGTTAATATGACTCGTGGGACTACCCTCCAGGGTCTACCGACAGGCAAGAATCCAATTTTTTTCCTTTTCTTTAGTCAGTACTAAAACAGGAGGAAGATATCAAATGATTGACCACTACTTTGTTAGTCAATAACTGAAACCCAAATATTAAATCTTTAGTAAGAGTTGTTCCTTTAGGTTTTTTACTGATCAAACATGCTGTTATGAGTAATTACTTAGAATATATGGCAGTCAAAGAGTCAGGCAATTTACTCTGTGGAATGAATGGAAACTAAACATTACTCCAATTTGATATTGATGTCTTTTGATAAGACTTATTTGATTATCTTTCTCTGTAGTAGTTTGCTTTGAAAGTGATACATGATCCATAGGTTGTTATATAAAGTTTTAGGGTTGCCAACAACCAAGTTCAGTGAAACATTTTGAACTTAAGCAGTTGACATGTGCTGTAGTGTTATTGTAGATCCTTTCTATTGTGAACGCAGTGGACTATATATCGGCATGGGAACAACTATGTTTTCAAGGGCTGGGATGTTTCGTGTTTCTCATGGTGTTGCAGTGGATTTGAGCAATAGGGTTTTCAAATTGCCTTCTTTTCATAGTAAGCTTCGTCTTTTGCTTTGGCTTTGCTTTCTACTTCAACGTACAATTTCTGTCTCATATCATCAATTTGGCTTCTTAGATGTCCTAGAGGGGGAAATATTTCTTCAAAACCTGCCAAGTATTGTTGCTGCTCATGCTCTTGGTAAGTAAAATACCTTTTGTATGATCCATAAGCCAAAATAGTAGAGTCTACCATTCAATGAGAAATCTAATAGTTTGGAGAAATTTGGTCATAACTTCTTCTACTGGCCTTACAGATCCGCAAAAAGGGGAGAGAATATTAGATATGTGTGCAGCACCTGGAGGGAAGACTACTGCAATTGCTATACTTATGAAGGATGAAGGAGAGATAGTTGCAGCAGATAGATCTCATAATAAAGTACAGTTTCTTATGATTACATAGCATCATCCTTTTGAGTTCCTCATTGTTCCCATCATGCTGAAATTTACATTAAATGCTTGGAATACAAAACTAAAAATTCTTGTTGATAATTCAAACTTAGCTGCTCTAATTAGTTTGTTTACTATTTTCCAAAAAGTAGGTCCTGGATGTCGAGAAGTTGTGTGCTGAGATGGGTTTAACTTGCATAACAACCTGTAAATTGGATGCGCTAAAATCTGTTTGTCTTCCAAACACACTCAGTGATTCAACAGAGTTAGTTAATGGTGAGAATTGTGGTTCCATTGCCGATCATTCTGAATTAACATCACATAAAGAAATTGAATCAGATGCTTCTCTAAACATCGAGGCAGACAAATCTTGTAAGGAAAATGGTAATTAAACTCTCTCTAATATTGTTTCCTTGGTTCACCATTATAGTCTATTTCGGGCTTGGGTCGGGGTTTCTTTTCTTATCAAAACTCGATATGGAACCGAGATTTTTTGTTTGTTCGGGTTTTTCGGATAATTTGAATTTTCGATATTGTATTTTTGGTTAATTCATGTAATTTAGGTCCAAAATCCAACTAAAAACTGAATTAGCCAAATCAAAAAACCTGAAATATGCGACAAAAGCCCAAATTACCCGATCAAAATTACTTTTACATATATATATATATGGATACATTCGGGTTTTTGGGTACCCATTCGGGTTTTGGTTCGGGTCCGGTTCAGTTTGGGTACCCATACTACAAATTTTAAAAAACGTTCGGGTCATTTGATAATATGGTTCGGTTCCGGTTCGAGTCGTGGGTTTCGGCCAAAATGCCCAGCCCTAATTATAGAGAAGGACCTTAGTTGTTATTTAAGCATCAAATCGATGCAGAACAGTACTGAATTTCGCATCTGTAGCACATTATGCATGTATCTATCTATAGTTTTTGGAATTTATCTTTCCCATTCTCACCCATATTTTAGCTCACACTGAGCAGCGAAATGGAGTGGATAGTGTTGGTCAAGTTGACATCAAGAAGACTAAGCAAAGGTTGAAAAATGGTCGCGGAAGAACTCAATGCCAAGGAGGAAGAGTTGGAAAATCAAAAGGTTTCCCTCCTAATAGTTTTGATAGAGTCCTTTTAGATGCTCCATGCTCTGCTCTTGGTTTAAGACCTCGTCTTTTTGCTGGTCTGGTAAGATAAATTTCAAGACTTGGGCTTGTAATTATCCTTTATTGAGAATCTACTTTGTCATGGAAATGAATTCTTGATTGCTACTTCTTGTAGGAGACTGTGACATCTTTGAGAAACCATGGAAGGTACCAACGGAAAATGTTCGATCAAGCTGTTCAATTGGTTCGCGTTGGTGGGATCCTTGTATACTCAACGTAAGAATGCAAAACATAAACCTAATCATTTCTGAATTTGCTAAGCTTATCTAGATCTCAGTCATGGTGATTTGTTTTCTATTTTGCTAGATGCACAATTAACCCTAGCGAAAACGAAGCCGTGGTTCGTTATGCTCTAGACAAATACAAGTTCCTTTCTCTAGCACCACAGGTTTGGATATTTAAGAAACTGTTTGAGATCTTGACAAATATTGTTCTTGGACCTAATGTTATATGCTGTGTTATTGCAGCATCCGAGAATCGGAGGACCTGGTCTAGTTGGTCGATGTGAGTTTCCCGACGGGTATATCGAGTAAGATCATAAAAAAACATTGACGGATTCTTATCTTATAAGGCTATAACTATAAATTCCATTAAACCTAACTGAGTTTTACCTGTTACAGAGAGTGGCTAAAACCCGGCGAAGAAGAACTGGTTCAGAAATTCGACCCATCATCCGAACTCGATACAATCGGGTTCTTTATAGCTAAATTCAGTGTTGGCCCCAAAGATTAAAGTCTCAAGTTTTTATTGATCTTTAAAGACACATGTGTAATCATATTTTTGTTTGATAAAACATTGAAAAAGTTATACATTACTTACAAACATATTCTTTTAGTTGTTTTGGTTCCTTTGTTCTTTCATCACACAAGCTGTTTAGCTTCAAGAGTCTTCTCATACTCTTCAATGGACTTAAAAAGCTCAGAGAAGTTTCCTTTACCAAAGCCACCACATCCTCCACTCTGGTAAATTTTCCCTTCTTCATCTTTCATCATACATCCTATTCTCTGAATTATCTCTATAAATATCGTCGGCCTGTTCGAAACAATTACAAATATATAGGTTATCTCTATAAAAATCGTCGGCCTGTTCGAAACAATTATCTCTAAAGTTAAATACTTGTTTATCTCTATTTTAAATCTTCGGAACTTATAAACTTCTTAGAACAAAGTTCGATACCAGAATACATATACATACTTGTTTAATCGGGGCTTGGATATGTGTATCCTAGTTACAAACTTTGTTTTTACGGGCTTATAAATTTCAAAGATTTTAAAATAGAGGTAATCAAGTATTTAACTTTCGAAATAGGGTTATTTAGCACTAGACCTTTTAACTTTGGATACATTCTGATGCTATATGATACTATCGAGTAGGGATGAGCATTTAAACCAAACCAAACCGAATTTAGTTTGGTTCGGTTTACTCGGTTATTTCGGTTCAATTTGGCACATTTTTAGTTCGGTATTCGGTTTAGATAGACAACAATTTTTTAAAAACTAAATTAACCGAATCGAACCGAATTTGCTAAAATTAACCACAAAAACCGAAAAAGCCGAGAAAAAAATCAAAAATTTAACCGAAATTAAGATTTTTGAACCAAAGAAACCAAACTTCAAAAACAAGAAAACCGAACCGAACAAACCGAATGCCGAACCAAACCGAACAAAACTAAGGCCCACCCCTACTGTCGAGGAGGAATTAGATTGTCATCTCTCAAGATTCATCTGAAAGAATTTGCTTTTTATATATATATTTTATATTACCTGTCACCAAGTGGTTTAGTGAAGATTTGAAGCAATGTTCCTTGATCATCTCTATCAACAAGAATCCCTAATTCTTCACATTCCTTAATCTGTTCATCACTAAGAACATCACCAACACGTTTCTTCAAATTCTGATAATAAGTAGGTGGAGGAGAAGGCATAAAATCAAATCCACCAACACTACTTCTCTTCCTCATCTCTCTAAGTGTTCTAAATATATCATCACTCATCAAAGCCAAATGTTGTAAACCTGCACCTTCATTATGTTCCAAGTAAGTTTGAATTTGACTCTTCCTTTTAGTTCCATAAACTGGTTCGTTTATTGGCAATAGAACCATTTCATCATTATTAGCTAAAACTGCAGAGTTTAAACCACTCTCTGTTGTTCCAACATCATCTGCTGTAAACTCTGCAAATTGATGAAAACCAGTGAATCCTGCTATGTAAGTTAATACTGAACTAAGCTCAGGTACGTTACCAACGGCGTGATCTAACCGTTTTATTCCGTAATCTAACGGAAACGAATCTTCTTCAATAGATTCGAATCCAGGAAGAAATTTGAATTTGAATTTCTCAGTTTCTTCTTTATAACTAACATATCGGAGAACAACATCGCCGTATAGCTTAACTTCAGCGATTGTAACGGATTCGTTGAGGTTTACAGGCGGCGATGATGGAATAGCACCGTTATTGATACTGATTTCGTAAGCTGAATCTACATCTTCGACTTCAATCGCGACGGCTCTAACAGCGAGTCCATGAGAAGAGACGAAAGAACGACAAGAGATGTGATCGAAAGTTGGAATTGAAGATGTAATTGCTGATGATGATAGAGATTGAGAGTAAGGAGAAGTGAAAAGGAATCGGAGTTCACCGGAAGTTAGTAGATAAGAAGCGTGAACCATGTTTCCAGTAGAGAGATCGGATTTAGCTGAGAATTTCATACCTAAACCCCAAGAGAATCGATGAGCGATGTTTGTTGCATCGCTGCACCAATATTCGATGTGGTGGAATCGTTTTACCTTGAATTTATCGGATTTTGGATTTTTTCGAACGNGCACTGTTATAACCCTCTCTTCCTAGAAGAGAACCCTAAGCCCAAAAGAGGGAAACTCTAAATTTTTTTTCTTCTCAATTGAGAATCGAAATTGTGTGATATTTTTGAAAGTACGGCGGTTTCGTGACCCATTGAGTGTTTACAGGTAAACTCAAACTCTGCTACGTATATGAATGTGTGTCGTGGAGATATGCTTTTAACGATAGACACTATATATATATATACACGTATATATATATATATATAATAATAATAATAAAAATAGACAAATTCTTTGCAATGTCTTATCAAAAATAAATTTAAGTTTCA
>OVBE01007535.1:0-18366 GCA_900406425.1 Iberis pinnata
CGAAAAGGTCGCCGGCTTTTTCGTAACAAGCGACGGCTTCGTCGAGGGGTTTCACTTTGTGCGCTTTGCCCAGGTACTCCCGGATTTTCCCCAACTTGGCTTTGACATATGCGATCCAATTCCCCTCAGCCTCGGCCAGCGCCTCCCTCACCATAAGGTCGTGCTTCCTCACTATATGCGACCTCTGCTTGTTCGCATCATCATACCTAGTCGCAAGCACCCGGTTTTCCTCAGTGAGCCTCTTGACCTCGCTCTCTAAGCTTTCGTTTCGCGCAGCTAGGTCGTCCTTCTCGACTTTCGCGGCCTCGCACTCTGACTCAGCAGGCTTCATCAACTTATTGGCACGCTCGGCCATTGCTAGCGCCTCGTTAGCATGTTGCTCATGAGTTCGTCCAACCTCAGCCAATCCCTTCGCCGCCTCTTTCTCAGCACGGTATANACTTATCCGCATTTTCGCGGTTGGAAATGACAGCCTCACGAGCAACCCTCATCTTCGCCCTGAACCATCTAAACATATTGTTCGCCATCTGTCGAGTCTGCGAACAAAAGAAAACGCGACGTTAGCTCGGATCGTCAGATTTGAAGACTTCTAAAATAAAAAGAAACTTACCCTGACATAGGACGCAGCAAAATCGTCAAAGACCTCGCCCGAACGATCCTCTGTCGCCGCAGGGTCAGGAGCAGGACCAGAAATCAGTTGCCCGACGAGCTCCCCGCAGGCGATGGGATCCTGATGCAGCTTAAATACATCGTCGTAACGAAATTTGAAAGGAAATCGACCATCTCCCTCCGATGATCGAGACCTATCTCGAGACGACGCGGCCACGCGGTCCGTCTCGGAGCTGCCTTCACCAACCTCATCCTCTTTCTCTTGGCCTTCCTGCTCTTCAACCTGGATAGGCGAACGATCCTCTTCACGAGGATCGTCGACGATCTCGTTAGACTTTGCCAGCACAAGCTCCTTACTTACAGCAGGCGAAGACTCAGGCGTAACCGTGGTCGCGCGAGGAGCGTCAGTTGGCTCCTTAATCGTCAAAGTGGCGTTGAATGCCCTTTTCTGCGCCTTAAACTCTTCGACGGCAGACCTTTTCCTCTTTGACGGAGATGTGGCGATCCTCTTGCCGGCGACTTTCTCAGAGCGAGCAGCCGCAGTAGCCGCTTCAGTTGCATCATTACCCGTCGCCACGATCTCCTCAGGAACAGCCACGGTTCCCAGCAACTTAGCCGCAACTTTAGCCTTTTTCCTCAATGCCGCTGCCCTTAATTCATCGATGAACGACGCAGCCATCGGTTTAGGTTTGATCACCGGACAATTATCCCAGTCAACTGTGAAATACAAAGTAAGCGACCTCGACGAAGGACCAAGAACGAAAAGATTTGCGAACGAATGCAGTAAAATTACGCACCTCTACGAAAAATGGGTCGACGTTTGGTAATTTCTTCGCGCTTAATGTCCTTCCACAGGGTCAACCCCAAACTCTGGATCTTCTTGATGTTCTCGAAGAAACCCAGAGAATACTTCTTGATAGGCAAGGGACGATCTACAAACACAAGAAACGAAGGAATTAGTGCGAACAAAGGAAAATGCGAAGGTAACGTTAATCTCTACCAACGCGCATATTCCATCTCATGGAATAGTTGTAGGCGCAGGGCGGGACAGACGCGTCATTGACCTTCACGAAGAACCACCGACGCTGCCAATCCCAGATCTTCCTAGGCACTCCACCAACGCACTTATACTTGTTCTTCCAGGAGACATAAAACATGCCTGTCAGACAACAAACTTTGTCGACCGTCCTCATGCTGGAAGCAAACTGCGTCGCGTCGGTAAAAAACACAGTGCAGACCTCAACCCCAACCTCAGCTGCCAGAAACAGCATCCCCACCAATGTGCGAATAGACACCACCGTATGCTGCGAAATGCTCATACGGCGCTTCGCGCAGTACGAAACAAAGACTTTCGGTATTGGGAACCAGAGCCTCGCGCAGGCGAAGTAATCCTTGAAGACAGCAAAATAGCCCTGCGGGGGTCCCATGGCCGCTCTCTCGGACCAGGAACTCGAAAGACGAGGTTAGGATCGGTGAAGCCGCACGTAATCGACATTTTCCTAAGCCGCGCCTTGGTCATAATCAACGGTTGGACACCGGCGAGGTTGTCTACGTCTGACGGAGGAGACGAACCTCCCCCATCTGAACGAGGAACGAACGACTCAAACGTCGGCATTGTCAAACTAGGCGCAGCGTCGCTATTCGACGGAACCTTTCTTTTCTGCGCAGGTGTCTTCCCAACAACGCGCCTCTTAGCGAGGACTTTGTCCCTCGCCATCAAAGAAACCATGTCCATTGGATCGTCTTGGGCAGCATTGCCCCGCGACTCTACCCTCGTCAACAAGGGAATCGCATCCATAAGGTCGGTCGGAGAGCTTGTTTTGCTTATCGACGCGACTACCCGACCGGTCGCCTCGCCTGTCCGCTCCGCTGCACCATCGGACGAAGTACTGGAAGTTGGGTCGGTGCAGCGTGGATATTCGTCCATAGAAGCTCGCGGGGGGGAGGGGACTAGAAGACGAACCCCCAGACGAACTAGTACCGTCGCCGACGCTTAAGCCCATAAGGTCGCAGCCCATAGTGGTGGAGAAAATAAAGAAAAGCTAGAGAGAGAAAGTAGAGAGAAGGAGGAGCAAAAGTTATACCTTGAAATCAGAAAATGCGAAGTGGAAGCAACAAATGAAGAGAGGGGGTATATATAGAAGCGCGACCGGGAGCCGAAGCGTCCCGATAAAAGTTGACCGGGAGACGAAGCGTCACGAGAGCGCGTTACCGGAATCCGAACCGGTTGGAAGATGAGCAACCGGTAAAAGAGACTTCCTGGGGAAGCCAACCGGCCAACCTCGATTTCCGCGCCAACGGTCGTGGGTGCCACCCTTCCAAGACGCGTCTACAAAGAGAGATAAAAGGACGAACATGACAGAAGGTCTATCGCGTTTGATCCCAGCTACTTAAGCGCGTCCGTCGAATCTACCTGACGACAGTTTCGACGAACTTTGGGGGGGGGGACTTATTGTGGGATATGGGCTCAAACTCCCAAGCCCAACTCACGAGAAAGCCCAAGGAAGAACGCAGGCGCGTCTGGACGCGCGCAAACAGTCACATCAACAGTATACCTACAACCCCTAGACGCGGCGCACAGTGCCCTACCAACTGTATCGCCGCATGAACATGAATCCTACCAAGCTACTCGCAATGATGATGGTTCGACTATAAATAGAAGATCATTTCGAAGCGATAAGTGGTTGGATTTTAGAGAGAGAAATTCTAGAGAGAAGTTAGAGCAATTTCGACGACATTACCTCTTTGGACGAGCAAGAACTCCTTCGTAATCATTTCTTATTTCTGAAGCGCGTCGGAACTGTCGACGCGCCTCTTCATCAATTGTAACTCCTTTATCAAAACGAACCTAATCTTCGGATCGACGATCCTTGATCCAACATCTATCACATGTTACTTACTAAATATATTATTTTTTGTCCTACGACATGTTATTTTCGCATTAACGACAACATCCAATTTATAACTAATTTTTACATTGCAGAAAAACATATTTATGCAGAATCGCACTTTGATAAAAAAAAATATAAAAATAAATTTGTAACCGCTTGACCAATATATATACACAAACTCAGATAAAAATCTCGAAAAATTCAAAAGAGATTTGCAAACCGCATTTAAGTCGGATTAAACTACCATGTTGTTCGTTAAAAAAAAAATTAACTATCATATTGTTGCACAAGTTTGGTCAATATATAAAAGTACTCAGCATAATAAGTGAGATATATAAATAAATAAATATATATATATATATATATATATATATATATATAATGATGAAATGGTGCATAAAGACAAACCATACGTCAATGTAAAATATATAAAGATATTGACCAATGTATAAAACAAAAATGGTAGAAATGGAGATTGACGTATTTGAAACTAGAGTGGGGTTAGGTAAACGAGGGACTGAATAATGGCTAAAGGCGATGATACTATCATCATGATGTCTGTGTTTTATTGCTGCTCATGCGTGTTACTCATGGAAGAGAGAGAGGTACACACATGATATATAATTTGAATTTAGCCCTATTAGGTATTAGACTATTAGTACAATAAATTAAGGAATGATAAGTTATTAATTTTTTTGTTTATATACTTCAATATATATGAATGATAGATCATCAGACATTAGTTATATTATGATCGATAATTGATTCAGAGTGCGAGAGCTACTATCGTCGCCATTTGTATATATGTAGTTTAACTCTGCTATGGTCTTAGAACCAAGTATATCAAACACAAACTTACAACCTATTTTATTTTAAAAATTTTCGCTTAAGAACTCATCTATTCTAAAAAATTTAGTTTAAAAATCGATCCATTATTTTCATTTTAAATTACAGCCTATAAAATTTCAGGACTGGTCCTGAAGTAATTTTGTTATAAACTTTGATTTATACTGATAATGAATATAAGACTTTCTATAACCGACCAAATTAATTATGTATAAATGCAAAATACAAAATGGTCTAACCTATCATAAAAATAAACGAAAAAGTATTAAAAAGTCAATCAAGGTCTTTATCAGAAATAGAAATAAAAATAGAAACAATAATAATAATAATAATAATAATAATAATAATAATAATAATAATAATAATAATAATAATAATAATAATAATAATAATAATAATTGTGTCTTTGAATATATTAAACATTTAATCTTGAGGGTGCTTTCTCTAATGTTTGGTTCTTGTGACTCATTGGAGTTTAGATTATATAGTGTTGTTGGGTGAGTTGTGTCTTTTAAATCGATTAAAAATCCAGTTCTTTAATTTCAATATTTCAATAAAATTCTTCGTGTGGGTGTGTCCTTTAACTCTTATTTAAAACTCCTTTACATCATGGATGTACGTATAGAATAGTGGGGTCAGTTGAACCCAATTAATTTATATATATATTTTTTAAATTATCACATTTTTTCATCTGAAAATTTTAAACTTACACAAAAATTTTACAAGAGGAAACAACATAGCCCGCAAAATCCGACTATCCAAACTCGGATTTTCAAGAGACAAAACCCGCAAAATCCGACTATCAAAGCTCGGATTTTCATGAGACAAAACCAGACAAATCAGAAACCAAATACATACAAACAAAATACAACTATGCTAAATTGAGAAAATGAATACATTTTTGCCCACCATCAACCACCACGGCTTCTTAGAAGTAGAATTTGAACTTACGAGAAATTCAAAGAAACTATTGTTGTTGTCATCGCTTGAAATAAGTAGACTTCAGAAATGAAACCAATACTCTTCTTGAAAATGGCAAAACGGGACTTTGACTGAGATTTATTGAAGCCGTTGTAAACGTCGGGGCCGGATGAATCGACAAACGCGATCATAAACTGGTATGAAGAAGGCAAAACCAGTCAGATCTCGTCTGAATCTGAAGGTAAAATCTTGTAAAGGAAACTAATAGCTCTATAATCGGTTCATCTATGAAGATGAAGGAAACGATCCAAAATGACAGAGAAAAAGACCGGGACAACGAGCAAAGATGAACCAAAACTCAGAGCAAAATAAAGACTTAAAACACACAAAGCAGCAAAAGGAAGAAGACCAGAAACAAGACCAATAAATCTCAAAACTCTGACCAAAATCTATATCCACCGAAACAAACTCAACACCTGAAACACAAAGCCACTAAAGAAGAAACCTCTTAATAGCGGAATTGAAGAAAGACTCTGCCTGAATAAGAAGCACAGAGAGGAGATCCAAGGACTGAGCGAGACGAGGGGAAGATGACGGTGGTGGGGCTCAGCCATAGAGCCGAGAAGCACTATGAGAGAAGCGGTGTAGCACGATTTCCTTCACCGCGGGCGAGAAGTACACCAAATCTGCAAAATCCATAGTCAGATCGAGCAAGTAATCTCCAAAAACGATATCCACACAATAAAAACTAATAACATGGAAAACCTTGAAACGAAAGCAGGAAAGAAAAAGGGAGACCGGCTCTGATGCTATGAGAGCCACTGGACACCGGTCCATGGCTATAAAATTTGAGGTGGCGCTGCTAGAGTAGAGAAAATTTTAAAACTAAGGTTATTTTTGAATAATTTCTCTAGCTGAGTTTAAAATATTTATTTGACCACAATGTTTTAAAAATTCAATTTCTTCTTCAAATTTTATTGTCATTTTTTGTGTATTGATTTTTTTAATTTCAAGTTGTTTTTTCTTTATTATTTTTCTAACTCTTTTAATTATTCTTACATGTTATTTTTTATATAAGTTTTTCAGTATGATTTTAATATCAATTCTACATAAAAGATAATTTAGATAAACACAAAAATTAATAAAAAAAATTTAAAATACTATTTTAATTTATGTTCTAAAAATACTTTATTCTCAATTATTTAAGATAGAAAAATATATCTTCTCAAAATTACCGCCTCAATCAAAAATATTCTTATAATATGTTCTATTCCCGATTAAAAATACAATGAAATAACCTTTCATATTTTTGCTCCAATTCCTGTTTTTAATGACGAATTGACGATGTTCACACTATAACAAAAGTAATAGGTCATATTTTTGTGGTAACAAAAGTAACAATATAGTTTATAATTCTACGACATGAGGAATATATTTTATGAAATGTAAAATTACGAAATAACGGAAAGTAAAAGCAAAATTATGAAAAACAAAAAAGGGTAAGAAATAACCATAGTAGATGCATGGAATGTATATATATTTTATGCATTAATTTTTTTCAAAACAACTATTGTTAGTATAATAATTTATAAACCTGAGATTATTTTGTATATAAAAAGAACTATTTAATATGAATATTATATAGGTTTTTTTTTAAATATGATCCCTCTAAGATAATTTTATGACTCTGCTACTGGTTGTCACTATTATGCGTAAATCGTCTTTTGTTTGTGTTTTGTTGTCTTGTTTATTTCAAATCTTACGTTTCGATGTAGCTTCTTTTATTTAGGCATTGAGCTTTGAATTTCAGGAAATTTTTTGTTTTTCATATGGTTCATATATGTACTTCGTTTATTAATGATTAACCATACGAAAAAATGGTTCATCGAGGTTATGCTGCATGTTAGGTTGTTGACAAAAAAAAAAAATCAAAAATCAAAAATCAGAGTAGTACACAAGAGAATTTCAAATTTTGCAGCTTTATCTATGTATATATATTTTTGAAAAATAAATTTTGCTTTCAGATTTAGTGGACCTGTTCTTCTATTATTAGGTACTTTTTTCCTAAGGTTTTTAATTTCGTATCTTCCCTAACGTGGGGTCATGTTATACCTATCACGTTTACTCAATCATTACAAACCTTTTAATTCAATATTATGTTATTTTTCCCTTATAACTTGCTCTTGTTTATGCAATTTTTTGGTGGTCTATGCCATATAATTTTTCTATGGTGATGTTATAGTGAGGACTGATTTCGAATTAAACCCAATGAAATATTTGTTTTTAATCCTCAGTTTTTTATTTATTTTATATAAATTTTAAAATTTTATAGGCTTTCAAATAATAAATACATAAAATATTAATTTTTTTGTCTCAAGTCCTCATAATTTTATGACCAGTTTACACAACGCAAACATACTAATTACTAACTCAGTTGAAGACTCGATGACATTATAGAGATTATAAGATTATCGAAGCTAATATGTGAGTTCACTACATTGTAAAAGTAGCTGTTTTCAGTTCATTGGGTTGACCCAAAACTTTAAGAAATCACTGAGACCTAATAAATAAACTCAACAACAAGAATAATTTCAACCATTTGAATGATCTTCGACACACATAGATATTTTCTTCTGTTCGTATCGAAGTTTTCATATCATAACTAATAGCATTTCCAATGGGCGATGGTGTTTATTTTCTCTTTATTGCTTTATCTTGAATCAAAATTTATTCCACTAACGCATTATTTTGTTTCAAAATGAATAATATTAGGTCAATTTAAAATATTATTGTTCATGTTTGTACTTTATAGATTGATCATTTGTCTTTATATGTATAATCCATATATGTGATATTTTTCTTTATCAAATAAATTTAATTGTTAATATATAATAAAACATATTTAAATTTAAGTAATATAACAAATATCATAAATAAATGTAAACAACTTAAACAACTTCAATTATTAGTAAAATAAAAATATAATACTTAAAATATTAATTTATATACCGTGGAAGTTTCGAGCCTTTGGTTTATAATATTCCTGGTGTCCGGAGCCAGCGGTTGATAATGTATGTTTAAGACGTAAATAACTTCTCACAAGAGATTCAAACTAATACTTAAAATGTCGTGTTTATATTTTTATATTTATGATCATATTAAATTTGTGTTAAATAGTGAATCTATTGAACTAGTGTTAAAATATCTGGATAAATTAATAAACTTAAAAAGCTAAAATGTCTTATCATCAATAATAATTAAAAAAAAAATGAAATTTTTTTGAAATTTTTTTTTTAGGTTGAGTAATAAAGCAAATCATTAGAAGATTTTATACTTCAGAGTTCAGACTTTTTTTTTCTTTCTAAATTACATCCATCAAAGAAAAAATGAAACCAACAATTGGAGACTTAGTGATAGTGTAATGTAATCGGTTCACTTGTGTTTTCGATTCAAACTTTTTTGTTACAAAAATAATTTTTTAAATTTCAGAACAGTTAAAATTTGTTTCTGAATATAAAAAAAAATATTATGGGCCAAAAGTTTGGTATGTCTACTGTTTATTAAAAAAAATAGTTGTCTGATTGTCTCCCAATATCCTTTTCGTCAATAGCAATGCATACGATTTTTTGAGTATATATGCGAGTGGCCCCATTTGGAAAATTAGAAAGATTGTATCCAAATCATTTGTGGGGCATGCTTTTTTAAATTCGACTTTGAATGGTCCAACGCACATTTAGTTTTTAAACCTTGACCGAATTACATTAAGTCACAATTATATGTATTACTTGGACAATTTTGATGATCGCTAGTTTTCGTTGTTTCTTTAGAGGTGATACGTAGAATTTTTTTTTGGCTCAACGAATTTTGTATAGGGACTGTGAAACCGGATTTAATTAAAACCGAATTTAAAAATGTTTAAATCTTAAAGTTAACGGAGTCGAGTCGAAACTCTTTCCTTAATTTTTAAATTGCCCGTAGTACGACAATTTACCGCAATTTCAGAATCCTTGGATACAACCGTTAATCGTCTTTATTAAGTATTACTCTTAATAAAACCTATCGACCTTAGTATTTGTGAATACTCCACATACTTTAGAACGGGGTGTTGTCGGAACTTTTTATGGTGTATATTTTATTTTTCTTTATACAATATGGAATTTATTCTTATTCTGATTATTGTATATCGAAAAACTGATTATTATTTTCTTTTCAAGAAACGAAAACCGTTTTGTTTTTTATTTTATTAATTGAAAATCGGACGAGAGAACATGAATGAGAGATGCTCTATTTATAGTAGATGAAGATGCATCATGTGAAAAGATGTGATATTTGGTGAAAAGACACACCCCTTCGTTGCACATTTTCAATTGATGTCCATTCGGCCAACAGTTGCAACTGTTCACTTGGTGACCTTTCACCTTTAAGCTACTTCACTCCTTAGCTCACTAAGCTTGATTGTTAGCTGACCAGTCTACCCAGCTGGATCAGTACTCATTCAGCTCATTGAGAATTCTCATTTCCGTCTCATCCCATTCCGTCCCGAATCTAAAATGGACATAGATGGGCATATATTTTTGTTCTCAAATTCTTGTCTCATTCTCGTTCCCAAAAATTTATGTCCCGAATTCTCATCCGTTCATCCCTAGTTGGACCAATTGATCTCATTTCCTCGGAGTGATCCAACCAAAAATCAGACCAAATTCTGATTTTTTTACCATTACCAAGCATCCATCCCATATTTCCTTTAGGAGATCTCGTCCAATGAAAATACTCCGCCAACCATGGGACAAATTTGAGAGAACTGAACAGTCCATAAAAGTTCCACCTTGACAATATTTTCCTTGAAAAGTTCAGGCTAAATGACATTTGGGGTACTTTAATATCCGCCAACTTTGTTTTGAGAGCATGTCATCATTAAAACACAAAATATCTTTGAACCCGAGGCCTCCTAGCCCTTTTGGTCTTGTCATTTTGTTTTAAGAAATTTATACAATTTTTGAGTCCCAAGAAAATTTTGTGAGGACCGACTTTATTCGGTTACATAAAGATAAAAATAGCTTAAAGCATGAGATTGCAAAAATTGGCATTATAGAGAAAACATTCTTTAGGACCATTTTACCTGTTGTCGAAAGAAACTTTGATGACCATAATACATAGAATAGAGAAAAAAAAATTATACATATTATTACAATAAAGTACACAGTTATATGAAGTTGTTGAAAGTGTGGAGAACCTATTTTTCATGACCAGCAACCTTATGTTGTTGTTTATCAGGTGTATGTATTGCATACATGCGTCTGTTTGCATTCAGCACTAATTCTTTGAATGACTAATAAAAGTATAGATGATCGCATCTGCTGAATTAAAGATAGACACATACGTTTGTTAACAGATTTCGGTTTACCTACATCCCCGAGACCTTGTCCAGAGCCAAATCCACTAGAACAAAAATACAAATACAATTGTATAAGGTACATCATCCTACCATGCTACCATTCTTTTATAATGATTTGAAAAACAGTCAGAGATCTATTAAGTAATCAACTTAATCGGTGTTACACAAACTTAACTCCTTGTTGCCTTAGTCCCAATACCTCAGTCTTATGAATAGACGTCAACAGCCTGTTATTTTGCTCCCGAAAAAATCTCTCAACCTATGATTTGGTGTACTCAACCATGAGCCTGCCCTCAGCTTGAAACAAATCACTGTTTTAGTTCCACAGCGATCTGTAGAACAAACATTCCCTTCATCAGCTTTTTGTTCTCGTTAGCTTCAAAATATCAACATCAAACGCAATAGATTCGGGAAAGTTAAAACCCGCACGCCTCAAACTCCTCATCTACATATACTAATGAGAAAACCTAGTTCTTAGGTTCCACAAAAATCTCACCAAAAGAATATTCTTTCTTCCAAAGTTTATTCTTTCAAACAATAAAATCTTTCTTCCAAAGATTTTTCTTCTCAACAAATCTGTAGGATCTTGATGCATAGCCACGTCATCAAATCCTAGTCGTTTTTGTCAACCAATCTTTGTGCCACATCAACCACTTGTTGTGCCATGTCATTCAGTGTTCTGTTCCACGTCATCAGCATCATATGCCACGTCACCAACATACTTTGCCAAATCAGCACTTTCAAATCTTCCAGAATATATCAAGTATTATGTTTTATGATATCTCCAAGAATCTCTCTAAGATATTTTTTCTTCCATGATTTTCTCAACCGAATATTTTCTTGATAAAATCTTTTTGTTGAGATTCTCTTCCAGATATAATCTTTACGGATAAGGCCACAATTGATTCTTCATCTTCCGGAATTTTAGCTGTTTCATTAAGTGCGTTGAATCTTATCAAGCTTTTGTTCCCACTCAGCTTTCTGTTCCCACTCAACTTTATGTTCCCAATTAGCTCCATGTTTATCAACAATGATCTTTTGTGACACGTCAGCACACACACTGTGTTACATAATATGCTTACTGATATCATCAACTCTTTGATCCCGTCAGGTAGTTGATTTCAACAACGTTTTGATTATAACAAGCTTTTGAATCCAACACGCGTATGATTCCATCAGTTTGTTGATTCCAGAATCTGCATTTTCAGTCTCCCCCTTTCTGAATCATCGATACTTCACTATTGCATCTTCAGTCAGCTTCTCGATCCAATCAACTTAGTGATCCTATCAGTCTTCTGAATATACATCATTCGTTGTGTTGACTGATACTCTGTTGAGCCAACTTGTCTTCAAGCTATTTGGAATCTTGTTGCATTCATCTTCTGTATTTAAGATCAACATCGTTCACTATATATGATGCACCAAGAATTTATCCAATCTCATGTATCTTTTGCCTCCTGTCTAATATCAAGCTTTTGATGCGATGTCTGTTATGTCTTCAACATTCTATAAGACACGTTTCTCAACTCAGACAGCAATAAACTCTCAGTTGTGTTTTATTTTGCCTCATTTTTATTTGGGAAGTCCAATCATAAAATATAACTCACTGCTAGTTACTATTTTTTATGTAACTATACAAGGTTATTTTTGCCCCCAAAATTTTGTTATGAAAGTCTTTGCTATATTAAATTGTGGATGACAATCTATTTTTTTTTTTTTTGGTCGAAGTCAATTAAATATAGGTCCTACCATATAAGTATTGAAATTTGCAAGTAAATAATTTTCTAGAGCATAAAACTCACTTGAATCCTTAGCATTTGCGCGCATACACATACACACACAAAAATCACTTGATTTAACCATTGACACATGTGTACTTAATTCAATGTTGCATATGTTTTGAAAATAGTTAATGTTGTAAAACCACAAACTATCAGTTGTCTTTTCGTAAGCATAGGATTTAAAGGTTTTTTGTTTGTAAAGCGGCATTCACAATGTTACCAATGCAATAATATTTCAAAAATAGCACACAAAACATAAGATTTCCAGAAACATCTATCAAATTCTGTTATTTTAAAAAAATAATTGGTTTTTAAAATAAGTGGAAATAATATGTGATCAAATGATAACTAAGTTGTTAAATGTTAAAGAAACTGAAAAAATACATAAATTTTGTTCGTTTATAGCTCAAAAATGATGGTTGAGAAATATTTAGATCTCATATCTTTTTGTTTCATGTTATTTTTTTGTGAAAGATGTTATTTCAAATCTAAAAAGTTAAATTTTCATTTCTTAATTTTTAAAAGACTCTTTTTATGTCACAAAAATAAAAATCATTACAACGAAACGACTCTATGCTCTAAACCACGAGGGATAAGTCTTATCAACATAAATAAAAAATTTCTCTTTCATTTTCTTGTTCGTGTACCTAATCAATATGCGTCCGTGTTCATTGATCTTGATTTATGAATCAGTTTGAAACCGGTAAAAAAGCTTAAAAGTCTACCAAATGCCGAATACTCTGAGGAAAATATTGGCTATGCGGACAATTGTTGAATCATTCCTAGTAGTTCTTTGGAGTCAGTGACAAAAAGGAACAGTGACGCTCTTTCTCACAAAAATAACATGATATCTCCCTCAAAAGACTCAAAAGTTTCGTATGAAGAATCGAGATTCCTCATCGAATACAAAAAAAAACCAAGAATATTTATAAATCCATTTCTATTCTTCAAAATTCAACCGAGATCGAGAGTAATATTTTCTAACTTTCAAAATTCAGCATATCAAATTATCACACCAATCACTATGAGAAGAAGTTCGGTGAAAACTACCCTTATTGAAAAAAAAAGAATAGTATTGTCTAGCTTGCCATCAGTATACTCAAGACACCACTGTAAAACCTCCTTCATAGCTAAGTCGTTTTACACAAAATGCCAAAAAAAAAAAAAAAAAAAAAAAAAAANAACATAATATGTTTTCTCTATTCAATTAGAACAAACCGGATTTAGGCTCACTCGGTTATGTAAACCAAATTTATTAGAGGCTTATAGTAAACCGGGTTTTGGTTCAGTCTAGTTACCTGAAGGGGGAAAAACCCTTAAGCGCCGGTGTTCGCTCTCTCTTTCTGGCCGAAGTCGATTCCTTTTCTCTTCAATCGCCGGCGTTCTCTCTCTCTAACAGAAGTCGATTCCTTTGATATTGAGAATGCGATCATCTTTGCGGTTTCTAGTTAGGCCGCTCTTGGAGAGCAGGCGAGGATTTTGCACAAGCTCAGATAAGATTGTAGCTTCAGTGCTTTTTGAGAGATTACGCGTTGTGATACCCAAACCTGATCCAGCTGTTTACACATTTCAGGAGTTCAAGTAAGCCCTCTTACTCTCTCTCTATGTCGATTTAACTTCTAATCACATAGAATGAAAAAGGGAATCAGAGAAATGAGAAGGAATTAGCTAATTTTGATCTTATGGGATGCAAAAATGTTAAAAGTCTTTGTCTTGATATTGTTGCAGATTCAATTGGCAACAGCAGTTTCGTCGTAGATACCCAGATGAGTTCTTGGACATAGCTAAGAATAGGTAATTGCTCGTATCCCTTTTAGATTTTTTTACAGCTCAGTCTAAATTTGATCCGATTTTAGTGAAACTTCCATGAAAACTTCATTTTGTCTTTGATTAATCTTTTGATATGTGATTACAGAGCCAAAGGTGAGTACCAAATGGACTATGTACCTGCTCCTAGAATTACAGAGGCTGATAAGAAAAACGACAGAAAGTAAGTTGTTTGCATCTTTAAAGTGGTATGGACTTGTGTTCTCTTTGGCTAAATGATCGTTATTTTGGTCTTGGAAAATGCTACCTATTAGGTCATTATATAGAGCTCTTGACAAAAAGTTGTATCTTCTCATCTTCGGTAAGCCTTATGGAGCTACTAGTGACAAACCTGTCTGGCATTTCCCAGAAAAACTCTACGATTCTGAGCCTACACTTCGCCAGGTGATGATGGTCTATTATCTCTATGTCAATTCATAACACCATCTGTTTTGTTCCTCTGCTAAAATCCGGTTATTGCAGTGTGCGGAATCTGCTTTGAAGTCAGTCTTAGGAGACCTCACTCATACTTACTTTGTTGGAAACGCTCCAATGGCTCACATGGTTATACAACCTACACAAGAAACACCTGATTTACCATCCTACAAGGTAAGACTCAAAGCTTGATGACTTTTTTCTAATTAAGGTCGATTGAATCATTAAACTAGACGATCTTCTCTTCTTTTTGTTTGTTGTGTAGAGGTTCTTCTTCAAATGCAGTGTAGTAGCTGCATCAAAATACAACATAAGCAACTGTGAGGATTTTGTGTGGGTAACGAAAGATGAGCTTTTGGAAATTTTCCCTGAGCAAGCTGATTTCTTCAAAAAGATGATCATTAGCTGAGTCACTCACTTCCCAAAAGTTCTATTTAAATCCCTTCTTCTTCATCATTTTGATCTTCTGTTTTAGACGTGGCGTGTTTAGTTAATTTCTACTGTAATAACCAGACCAAACCATGTCTCTTTGTTGACAGTTGAATGTTGTTAGCTTCTTTATCAAAACCTTTTATACATCTCTCTAATAAATAATAGTACACAAAAAATGGATCTTAAAAAGATATCACACAAGTTAATTCATGATTATTTTGTGAAAATACAACCATAAAATATCATGTAAAGGAGAACTCTCTAGAAGACATATTACTAGTGATGACTCATGTAAGAGATGTGGTGAAACAGAAACCCTTGATCACCTTCTATTCTCATGTTCGGGACTTAGTGAAATATGGACACGTTTTAATAACACCAACATGTCTTTCTCTTATCCTCATGTTAGATTACACCAGAAGCTTATACAACTACACAGAGCCGGTCTTGAGCCCAAGCAAAGCAAGCATCCGCTTGCGGTTTTTTTTTCAATTTAAAAATTTTAGTTAAGAAAACGGCCAAATTTTTGAAAATTTGTACAATTTTGGCCTATTTTTCCATTGTAGATTGCGGTCTTTAGAAAATTTAAAATCTCAGGACCGGTCCTGCAACTACATAAATACTATACACATAACGATGACAATCTAACGGACAGAGCCATCCCGTTTTATCTTCTATGGCACATATAGAAAGCACGTAACAAACATGTTTTCCAGAATGTTTTATTACCTTCGCTACAAGTGTTTCAAAATGCAAGCTTTGAATCATCTGCTTGGAATGACATAAATGGTGAAAAGGATTTGAACAGAGCAGATAATATTGGGATGCATTGGAGAAAACCGGATCATTCTTGGATCAAATGCAACTATGATGCAACATTTATTAATCAATCAACTACGGCTTGTGCTGGATGGGTATTCCGGGATTCAATGGGCGTGTTTTGTAGAGCTGCTCAAGCAACAGGAAGAATGGTTTCTTCACCATTAGAAGCTGAACTTCAGAGTCTCCTAATAGCGATGCAACATGTTTGGCTATCAGGCTATCGAAAAGTTTGGTTTGAAGGAGACAACCAAAACGTTGTTCGTATATTCATGGGACTTACAATCAATTTCAAAATGGAAAATTGGATCAGAGGCATATTACATTGGGGCAAGAAGTTTGAAGAATTTAAGATCTCTTGGATACCAAGAACACATAACAAACCGGCTCATGTGCTGGAACAAAATCAAATTCTTTATCCTTGTTTGTATGTAGTTCATAATCACATACCCACTGAACTCTCTTCTCTGTTGTTTACAGAACTTATTGTATCTACTAACGTTTAATAAAAGTTTCGAGTTAAGAAAATAAATTCTACTAAATAAAAGGAACATTTTAAAGCCTTTGAAGGCTTCCACCTCAGATTTTTAGAGCAGTGTTGTTAAGCTGCCACGTCAGCCTCCTAAGAGTACTTTTCTTGACGCCACGTCAGCACCTATACCAGCGAGAGAGTCACGTGCAAAATAAACACGGCAAATAAAATAAATTCTATTTTAACAAAATAAAAAACGTCTTCCTATCCGAAATGAAATCGCAACTGTCGACGAATCCTAATCTCCAAATCTCTCCTAACGAGGCCGCCAAATTGTTCAGTGATCTCGCTGGTGGTGACGGTGAATGTGGTGACGTAGCGGTTACCAAATTGGACGCCGGCTTAGACGAAGTGGAAAGGTTGAGGCATGCAAATGACTACCTGGTGAGTAGAACCATAAAACTGCAAATGATTACCTTCTTACGATTCTTACACATTTAATTTGCCGGTGAAATGTGGCGTGTCACTGGACTTAATTAGGTACAGAAAAAGCCAAAGACGAAATCTATCTGCATACTAAAGTGAAATCTCAAATCACTTTCCATAATGATTACAACATGGAAAAACATTACATTCGTTTGTTTCACGTAGATTTATATAGATTTCTCATCAGGCTACTACGGTTACACAGTACATACCAAGCTAAACTAAAGAGTTAGTAATTGCAGTAAAATACTCTTATTAGTAACTCGAGGAGGTGCGCATGCATTACGAGTTTACAATGGAATTGTTATTTAACTAATCAACACTTCTTGATCTAACGTTTTTTCTTAATCTGTATGATTACAACTAACAAGCGTCTTGCCTGGTCTAACTCCGACATACAAACGCACTCGGGACGCTGCAACCAGACAAGAGTTCAAACAATGTTAGTCTTGAAATTAGAGTAGAACTGGTTGCATAAGAGGATAATAAGATAAATCTACTGATTGGGAAGCCATATGGACTTCTGCCCTTGGACCAGAACCCGAACTTCCCTTGGCATTCAAGTGGTATCCTTATGAGTCTATTTGCGCATTAACACTCATATGCATATATTGTTTTTCCTCTTCAATATAAGTTTCTTTACTTTTTAGGATGACTCTTTATGACAACCATACCCAAGAAGTTCAAAAACAATGCTTGTACTAAATACTAATGGGGATGAATACTTGGTAGGATGAAAAGACATACGCAAAGAATGTTGGATTTCTTCCACTAGGCTCATCTCTGGCAGACTATGATAGAGTGGCTTGTAGGTATGATGGAATTTAAAATTCTGACACCTGATTGTACTTTTTGTTATTTTGAATAATAAAAAAAGATCATGCCAGTTTTTATTTGCACTTCCAAAGCAAACATGGAACCTTAACCTGTTTGTCATATAAAAAAATTGTCTATGCTTTTACCTACCCCTCTAATTCTTCTATTGTTAAATGTAACTAAATCATTATGAGTGAAGAATTTGAGGAGTTAAAAGAGCTTGGTTCTGGTACACTAGGTACAATATTCCATGGGAAATCGAGAGGACCAGATGTTGCAATCAAGAAGATAAAGAAGAGTTAAAGTCAACCACTGGGAACAAAGGGAGAAACTCAATGGCATATGGCTCTGTAGAAACTTCCTCTCTATTCATAATCAACCCGATTACTCTCCACCATTCATAAATCGTGACTGTAAATCTCGCTCTTCTTCTTTGATTCTAGATTATAACGTTTGTTGCTAATCTTTCTTCAGTTTTGAAATTCTTGCAGAAGGTTGGTTCATTGAAGAATCTATCAACCAGGTGCTAATCAGGACTGATGCAAGAGCATTTCAAGGAAACTTTTGGCGATTATCCCATCCATGAATTCATGTACCTGAGTCTTTTTCAAAAAAATCACTCTTTGAAATGCACGTATTATATACTTCACATTTCGT
>OVBE01007536.1:0-18362 GCA_900406425.1 Iberis pinnata
CAGACCACCTCAAGTTTGAGTAATAGAATGACCGTTTTGAGGAAAAAAAAAAAATGTCTGAAAGTGCCTCAGAAGACCATATGTTTGACATATATTTGAATTATCAACACCTTTCATTTTGGACATACCCAAGAACTTCCATAATAGAAGAAAACATATCTACCAACCGTACTAATGTTTTATAATGAGTTCCTCCACCGAGTATTTCTAGGCCTTTGAAAACAAAGTTCCTGATTCGTTCCAGTTCCAGTGCTAATTTCACCAATGCTAATACCTTTCTCTACTTTTTTCCGATAATTTTCGCGAAGCAAATCTTTTCGTCTGCAAGAAGCTACAACAACATTAAGAAATGTAGATATCATATCGAAGAAACCACCAATCTCAAAATATTTTTTTGCGACCGCTACAAAAACCAACTGGAGTTGATGAACAAAACAATGAACATTGTGTGTTGAGTTGTTTTCTCTAGAGATCAATGATCGTAATCCCTTAAACTCTTCTTTCATATTACTAGCTCCATCATATCCTTGTCCTTTTTGTAAGTATTTGCGTATTACCTCATCTCTTTGATTTGGATGATAATCCAATTTGTATTTTCTTAAGTAGGGTCTGATGGCAAATCATCTATATTATCATTCGATGACGAAACATCCTTTCTTCTAAAATATTTTTCCATCAAATTACTCTACAAAATAATAATATGTATAATTAAATAACACTAAAACTAGAAAATATCAATAATCATGTATCATAAAAACATATACATAATGTTTTAAGATTCAAAAAAAATCGTAAACAAGCATGTAAAAACAAAAAAAAAAACGAATTGAGTTTTTACAGAAACAAAATTACCCATTAAATTAGTGAAACAGTACTATTTACCAAATTAATAACAAAATAGAAAATCAATAAGAATTGAAATATATAATATTAAGAAGAAAAAATTTACTCTGATAATGGAGAGATAAAAAAGCTTTGAAAGAGACGAAACACTTTAGTTTAGGGTTTCTAATTAAAAATATATGATAACTTTTAATTATATATATATATATTAAGTTATTTATCATTTTCATGACAAAAAAAGAAAAGTTATATTTCCTTTTCCACGTTTATAAGATTTATTGTAAGTTGGATTATTGCAAAAGCCCAAAAGAGAATTATGAACATGTGTCGTACAAAAATATATATATATATATATATATATATATATATATATATATATAAACACATTAAAATCATGGGCTAATGGGTGTACGTTGACAAACAAAACATAGGTCCACAATAAATTTTAATTAAAAAATAAAAGACGCTATACTTCTCCTATACATTCGCCCCTGGATTATCTTTGCATCAGCATTTGGCAATTTGGTGAAGGGAGTGGCTTAAGTCCGGCCTTTGTCGGCCATGTTCAGCTTTAATTCTATCGTTTATGAAATAAAACAACAATAAGTAACCGGTGCTAATAACAATTTCAACATTTTAATGAATGTTTTGTGTTCTTCTCAAATAATCAATCTCGGGAAAAAAGAATAAAACAACAGATCGAGTACAAATGAAAAAAAGTTAAGAAAAAATCCAACAACCCCCAATAGAAGAACTGTGGAAACGTAAGGAAGAAGAATCATAATCTCTGGTCCGATATCAACAAAACTCTAGAACATCATCATACATATAACACATTTCAATGCAAAAGCATCATCACTAAAGCTATTACCACCATTGAAACACTCGTAAATCCAATGCTCCTTGACGCTGATGATGAAATCTTCTGTGGCCTGAAACATAACAATAAAGAACATAACTTCATCATCTTACAAAACTAAAATATGTGTTCTTGGAGTCATGTGTGTTTTTTTTTTTTTTTTTTNTTTTACTTCTGGAGTTTGCTGAGAGCTCCACAGTAGAGAACATTGTCAGGGTGCCCAAATTCGGTTTTGTTGTTTTCGTCTGGATTAACAACTCTAACATAAGTTTCTTGTCCGAGATACCACGAATCTAGATTCTCTGTTCTTAGATTCCAAGCTCCAGGATTGTCCAAAGATATCAAGATCGCTGACCATGCCCCTGGATATACCTATTTAAACCCCACCAGATAGTCAAGGTCTCAATTCACAAAAACTTTTGAATACGGAATTGTACAGGTGGGCATTTAGTTTTTTCGATTTGGTTTGTTCTGGTTTTAGTTTTTTTCGGGTTAGTAATCTTTTGTGCCGAATTGAACCGAACATGATTTCGGTTCGGCTTGGTTTGAGACTTGGTTTGTTCAGTTCGGTTTTGTTTATAATTTGATTTTTTTAGTTCGAAAATCTAAAATATAGTTTGGTTTGGTTAAATTGGTTAATTCTTTTTTTTTTTTTTTTGTGTGTTATTCTGTTAATTTCAGTTTATTTTAAAAAATTCGATTCGGTTCAGTTAATATACAATAAAATAAAATTGTTCGGTTTGTTATCGCTGAACCGAACTAATTAATAAATCTGCCAAACCGAATAAACCGAAGATTGGTTTGGTTCGGTTAAAATGCCCACACCTACGGGATTTTGAGCTAATACCTGAATAGTGGAGCGGGCGATACCATCCCATTTGTTGTAAGTTCCTCTACTGTTCTCTGTCCACTCTCCATAATCCATACTGCAACCAAAACAGTTATGTTTACGAAATTGCAGTCAAGAATGTAAGATAATTAATCAACTCACCCGACGACAAAGAAGGCATAACCACTCATGTGATAGCTTTGCATCTTAGTGTCATTGTTTTGAAGAACTACTTCCATGAATCCACGATAAGTGCCATTGATGATTGAAGTCTCCATTTTAGGCGGTCCATTTATAGGTCTCTTAGGGAAATCAAGCTTATAAACTCCTTTAACTTTAAGTTTATCGGCTAGTCTAATAGGCGTTGAAGGATTCAGAAACGAAATGCCGTTAAGAGTTGTTTTTCTCTTCCCATTGATCTTCACAGGCGGCATATTCTTAAGAACATAGACATCGGTTACATTGATTGAACCGTATTTAAATGAGCCTTGTGGGTTAGGACGTGCCCCACTTGCTGATACATTCCATCTGCAACAACAACATATCATTTGAGCTTTTATAGATAAAAATAGGCGTGGGCAATTTAACCGATTCGAACCGATGTTCGGTTATTCGGTTTGGTTTATTCAATTTAAAGCAAACCAATCGGTAGAATTGAAATTTTAGGTCGGTTTTTAGTTTCGTTTGGTGATAACAAACCGAACAATTTTGTATCATACTACATTAATCGAACCGAATTTGCTAAAATTAAATGAATACACCGAAAATAACCGGATAAACCAAATCTTAACCGACCTGAAATATATTTAAGATACCTGAATGAAAAACCAAAAATCAAACCGAACGAACCGAATATGTTCAATTCAATTTGGCAAAAATAATTAATAAATCAGAATGCCCATCCCTAGATAAAAAGGTTAAAACTTGAAGAAAAATAAGGAGAAAGAGTTCGATTGTGGGATCACAAACCTGATGGATCTTGCTTGATTCATTGAGAAAGTCTTGTCAAATTCGTCTTGTGGTCCAGGCGGTAAGTGACCTTTAGCTTTTCCTTTGGAATTGGTATAGTGTAAGATTCCAACTCCAGTGACTCTTCTCCATATGGTTTCATTAACAACCCGAGCACTCGCGACAATGTAGTAATCAGAGCTCGCGTTTTGATCCATTGTAACTAAAAAAGAGTAAGATTGTCCAACATGAATATCCAAGCTTGTGTAGTTTTGTTGAACTGTGTACGATCCTTCAGATTCCGCAAGAACTAAATTGTGACTTTGGATTCTAAAGTTCAAACTCGTTGAGATTCCCACATTTGACACTCGAAGTCTATAAGTTTTTCCTGTCATAGTCACAAGATAATATTATCCATTATAAAGCAATGTAATGCCTAGCTTTTTTGGGGCTTAAAGCAATATTCAATTATATTTTGAAGAACTCTTAGAAATACAATCAAAAGAAGTTCAAATTTCAAAAATACCACACACCCTCAAAAGTTCTAAAAATACCGCACGTTCCCAAATGTTCCAAAAATATCACAAACATAAAAAAGTGAATAATAAAGGTTTAGAATTTAAAATTTTGGGTTTAGGTTCACTAAATAGAGTTTAGGGTTTAGTTTTGAAGAGGTACGGTTAGTTTTGGGGGTTTAAGGTTTAAATTTGATGTTTTAAAGCTATTTTAAATTTTGTGGTATTTTTGAAATAAAAACATTTTGTGATATTTTTGGAGAAAATGTGGTATTTTTGAAAATTTTTGGAGTGTGTAGTATTTTTGGAATAAACCTAGTTTTTTGTTATTTTTGAGAATTCCCCTTATATTTTTTTAGTTAAGTTTAATATTTACTTCAATAAAATAATAATTTGTTAGTATTCAAATTAATTTTTAAGATTATGTATATAACTTTATATTTATGTTATTTTAAATAGAGTAAATGTCTAAAAGCTTACAAATAAAAATAAAACATCAAATTAAATCAGTTAAAAAATTGGTAATACAAACTAAAAGTAACTAGAAGGTAAACGATAACAAACTACAATCAAAGTGACAACTCAACGAAAATTTAAAAACAATTATGAAAATAGGGCCTCAAAAATTTTTATTCGATATGGGTGTGATAACACTATAAGCACAACTCTCGGATCAGAAAAAATACTCACCAGGATGGACTGTGATAGTTTCAAAATCAATCCCATCAGGAACAAGAGTCTGATTGTATTGGTAAGGTCCTTTTCCATTAATGAGAACCCCATCAGGCATTCCAAGATCTTTACCATCATCTAAAGCCTTCCTTAAAGCCTACATTTTCACATATTGTTGGAAAGAAGCTTCTAAAATGTTAAAACTAAGGCGAAATTGCGAAAACTACTACTGACCGTGTGGTTCCTTGTATACCAATCACCAATTGTAATAGTAATATCGCCGTCCGGAGTAGAGAAAGGAACTGGAATAATAGCTCTAGGATTGACAACAAAGGATCCAAAACCACCAGAAGCTCTTTGGAAATGAAGAGATGGAAAGTAGAAGAAACTTCCAATTTGATCCTTAACTTGAAACTCATAAGTCCAATTCCATTTTGGTGGAATTGGACAATTAGTTCCTGCAACTCCATCTTGCCATGACACACGTCTCTGTTGGATTCCAGACCTGTATTAAAATATAATCTTTTGTATCAAATTTAATCACTTTTCTTAACACAAGATCTTAGTGAGACGTTTACCAGTGAAGAAGAAGTCCCTCGTCTAATTTGTTTCGGACATTAACAACTAGATTTTCGTTGGTTGTAACATTGATAGTAGGACCAGGAAACTTTCCATTTATAGCAATTACCTGATATAACAGAATCAAAAAGAGTACAAATCAGCTTCTTTTTTTTAGCTGTAATAACCCTAATTGTGTCTTAGATCTACAGTTTCACTTTTTATATAATTGGATCTGGAGTAAAAAAGACTCAAACTTTTTTTTCATTTTATCAGGTGGAATCTAAGTAAACTTTGAACAAATCTAGAATCAAAAATCTTTTATTTACAATGTTTCTGAAAATTCAAAAGAAGTGAAAGTGAAATGCAATTTTGTTGCTGAATTTTGAAGAAGAAAGAAAATAAAAAATTGAAGCTTTTGAGAAATCTGAAAACTTTAAGAATACCCAACAAACAAATTACAAAATTTACCAAAATGTGACAATAAACCCCCAAATTTCTTAGATCTTACCTCTTACTACATTAAAATTCCAGAATTTAGGGTTTTAAAATATACAAGCTAACCTAATTTACTGAGAAACAAAAAAGGTCCAAACTTTGAAAATCACGAATTGTAAATCTCAAAGAAGCAGTATCTGGAATCAAAGATCTAGACAGAGGAAAGGAGTAAGAAAATGAACCTGTTGAGGAACACCAAGTGGAGAAGCAGTAATGTATGAGACTTCGAAGTTATAGAAAGAATATGGATCTGCAGCGAAGCAGAAACTTAAGTTCATGAAGAACAGAAGAAGCAGGATCTTAAACAAATCCATTTTGTTTCTTCTTTGCTTGTTATTGAGCAGGAACTAACAATGTCGTTTGATTTTTAAAGAGGTTTGTTTTAAATCTCTCTCTTTGTGAATTTACATTATCAGATTGAGGAAAAGGGAGTAAGAAGTGGGAACAACTAGAGCCTATAAAGGAACGAGAAGAAGATAGAGACAGACTAGAACGGCTATAATTCTTACATTAGCCTAATTAATTATAATATATGAGTTAATTGGCCAAATAATGGGCCTAATTGGTTACACGTGTAGCTTTTTTTTTTTTTTTGTGGTATTAAATTTGGTTGCTTTGAGATTTTTGGTTATAACTTTTTAAAATAAAATATGATTGGAAAACTTTGTGATGTATATTGATTTTTATATTTAATTATAAAAATAATATTGATGTACAAAATAAATAATAAAAAATTAATTATAAAAAATTAGATTTAATTAGAAAAATATAAAAATAAACATATTACATTATTATATTTGTACAATATATATAGACAAAATAAATAATAAAAAGTAAATCATGAAAAACTAGAATTAATTAGAGAGAAAAAAAATAAACACAATACATTATTATAATTATACGATTTATATATATATATATATATATATATATACAAAATAAATAACAAAAAGTTAATCATAAAAAATAAGTATTAATTAGAGATATAAAAATAATCAAATTACATTATTATATTTATACGATTTATATATATATATATATAAACAAACTAAATAACAAAAAATTTAATCATGAAAAATTAAAATTAATTAAAAAGATGTTAAATTAAACACATTACATTATTATATTTATACGATTTATATATATAGACAAAATAAATAGAGAATAAAAGAAGAGAGAGAAGAGAAAAAAAAAACAAAAAAATAAGTGTTTTGAGATATTTAAAATAGAAAAATTTACACCTTGATTAGTTTTACTTTAGCGCTGTATAAATATATTTGATTGTAAAAATCTTATATTTGGCCGTACAAAAGTAACCAATCATACCCAATATATTGTAGGTCTCATATTAAAAAAAACTATTCAATTGAGATTATACTTAATTTTCTCACAACATTACATAACATATATCTCTCTTATACTCTTTTAACACTCTCTCTTTTCTTAAAAAAAAATTCCACCCTCCTTCGATTTTTTAAATAAAAGTATAAAATCAAATAATAAAATCACAAAAAGTTACCTAAAAACATAAAAATAAATTATAAATCTAACATGATTAAAATTATTTAAAATGACATAAATTTTATAAATAGTAAATTTTGACCATAACCAAATATATAAACTCGAGTCCCTAAACAAAATAATATATAAACACAAAATATAAATTATAAACCCCAAAATATAAATTTTACACCCAAAATATAAACCATAAATCCCTATATAAACTTTAAACCCTAAAATCTAAGCTTTAAACCCTAAAATCTAAGCTTTAAACCCCAATAATATAAACTTTAAACCCGAAAACCTAAACCATAAACCCCAAAATATAAATTATAAATCTATAAATGAAAAATTAGAAAAATTAAAAAAATAGTATGAATACTACAAGTAATAGTCAGATTATCGAAGCAACTACATTGACAAATCTATAACGTGAAACCTACTTAATGTAGGTGAACTATTCATTTTTGTGTGAGTAAAAGAGAATATATGAAATACTGTTATATGAGGGAGAGTGAGAACCTACTTGTAGGTGTTATTTACATAATATTACAATATGCTCATATTATATAGTGCAATTCCTCTTATTATATTTGATTTTTCTTTTTCAAAGTTTTAGTTTTATTAGAAGCAAATATAAATCCAATCTGATAAAACACAATCCCAAGATCCAATTCGGATTGAGCTATTTCAATTCTAACTAGGCCTGGGTCCATCTAGAAATAGAAAAACCTGAAAAACAATGTGAAAACCAGAAAGCTTATGCCGCCGCCGACTAGCTGTGACTTTGCCAGATTTATGCCTTTGGCGGCTTCGAGGAAGTGATGAGAGACAATCTTCATCACCACCCACGTTGGACTTGCTTGTTAGACGAAGGAAGAGATTGGTGAAGAATCCACGACGGTTTGGGAGAAGATGGCTAGGTTTCCAACCAGGTCTAGAGACGAATCGGCTCTCTTTCAGGCTTGGTTTGACGGTGTACCTTAGTAATTGTGGTCCTGCATCACCATCGAAGAACGACGCTTCACTCTCTTC
Organism: Iberis pinnata; assembly: GCA_900406425.1. NCBI lineage: Eukaryota > Viridiplantae > Streptophyta > Magnoliopsida > Brassicales > Brassicaceae > Iberis > Iberis pinnata. The sequence continues at coordinate 8,258 of OVBE01007536.1, forward strand.
CAACGAACCGACATGAAGCCTGACGTTTGAGGTCCATTATCTCTTTGTCGCTCACTTCCTTGCTTTGTGTCGCGGCGGATACGATAACCACCACCACGAAGCTGTTTCGACTTGAAGAGAATCCTTTGTGAATCAGGAGCATAAAATGAAGATTTTAAGACGCTGTAGAAAAGGTGAAAGACGGGCTAACTCGCCGGTGCTCGATCTCACTGACATATTCGGAGGGCACGATATAACTTGTTGTGACTTGAATGATGCGATGAAATCTCGCTGCCGCAAACTCTTTCCATAAGTCCTGAAACTAGATCTAGTTGTAGTTTATAGAGAATCGAGAAAAACATCAGAATGGAAAAAGAGTATTTATTCTTTCTTTTCCTAAATTTAACAATTATTTTAAGGTTGGTTTTATCCAAAAATCTTCGGACTAGGCGCCTATAAATTTTGCCTAATTTGAGAAACTAAGATATTAAATTTAAAGAACTTTTTGTCACAAAATCAAAGATTATTGATTAGTGAACTTAATTATTAACCAGTTAGTGGTACAATAGCAAATAAAAAAAGTTATAATGTGGCGACATAGAATATGAAGGTTTTACGCACTTTGGCCATTGATATTTTTGTAAAATTAAACATAATTATATAATATTAAATTTTTGGACTACAATAAATCAGTCCAGTAATTCAACTTCTATAATTAAAAAAAAATACATAAAATATATAAGTGGCCAAATTTGATCCTTGGTTTGGTAACAAACCAATATCATTGACAAAACCACTAGATTATTTGATAATATTAAAAAATAAATTAATGAATATTTTGTTTATTCATTATACTTTATATTTAGTGAACTTACCATTTGTTTTTATAAAATATTTTCTTGTAATATATGTATGACAACTTAAAATAAAACCACTCGATATCAGTTATTTAAATAAAGAAAAAATTATGTGAAATCATCAATTAGTTAAAGTGGTAGTGTAATCTTGTATTTATCTAAGTACAGCTAATTAATTAATTAATTAATTAATGAAAAGAAAAAGAGAACATATACCCTAAATCGAATGGATTAAATATGTTAAAGAAATGTATATTAGTATCAAATAATATATGGGAATAACATTCTTTAAGCTTTTTATTTGAATATTAAATAAAATATTAAATTTATGGATACACTGTCCTTCATCAGTTGTTTTAATTTTCTTTTTGTCGGTAACCATACATTTATGAAAATTGAAGAGAACTTAGGAAAAGGAAAACAAAATATAAGTTGACAATGACATAAAGAAAAACAAGCCATTTATCAAAAAAAAAAAAAAAACAAGCCAACTAATATATAATGACAGCAAGAAAAATGGCTCCATATGGTTGACAATTTTTTATACGCTTTTTTATTATCCACCGAAAATAATTATCTTAGATGCTTTATTATTATCAACATGAGCTGTAAAAATTTCCTTTCACATGTCTTTTTAAAAATATATATTTTCTCCCTACGCGTATTTCTTGATTGTGATTACTACTAATAATGTACACTAATTGAGGGAACTATAATTATGTATTGTAATAATTAATAATGGTATTTTGATAAAATAATTTGTCGGTTTATGGAAGTGCATTATGTACGCAATAATCACATGCTGCTCGCGTGCTAGCTTGTAATAAAACTGGTAACTTTACAGTTACATTACAGAGTTAATAATTAATTGATTATGGGGAAATTATAAAGATAAGTGGAGATTTTGTATTTGACCCTTTGACTTTGACTAAAGGTTAGAGATAAGATATGTCATGAGAGGCGCAACGCATTGGTGGGCTACTTCCACGTGGCTGCCAGCCTAATCCAAATAGATCTTTCTCACTTTTGACTCTTGTTTTTTTTTTCGCCACTTACAACACAATTTCTAGGTTTTGTTTTCTCTATATTTTTTTTTTTTTTTTTTTTTTTTTTTTTTTTTTTTTTTTTTTTTTTTTTTTTTTTTTTTTTTTTTTTTTAAAAAATTTTTTTTTTTTTTTTTTTTTTTTTTTTTTTTTTTTTTTTTTTTTTTTTTTTTTTTTTTTTTTTTTGTAATTATTTTCTCTATATTTTCAATATCAAAGTTCTTTTGATATTTTTTTTTTAATTTTACAAAAGGTAATTTGAATCCATAAACCCAAAATATAACCATAAACCTAAAATATAAGCTCAAAACCCCAAAATATAAACTCAAACCCTCAAATATAAACCTAAAAATCTCAAAATATAAACTCAAAACTTCAAAATATAAATAAAAAATCTCAAAATATAAACCCAAAACATCAAAACATAAAATCTAAACCCTAAACCCCCCCAAAATATACTGACTACTAAACAATAGTCTGTATACCGATATCGTAGATAGAAAAAAACAACTGTCACGTGAGTATATAGTTATAAGGGCATATACGTATATATTGTATATTTTTGTGGGAGAGAGAAAGTGAAACTACTAGTATATGTTAGTTACTTAAATATAGCTTACCTTATTGTTATTCAATGCAATTCCCCTAGTTTAAATCAAGTTTTCAAAATATTGTATCTTATTTCAAAGAAGAAATCATGGCAAGAAAAAGATGTTTAAAGTCAATTATTTTAAATATTTGTATTAGTTATAAGCGGTATAAATAAATTTTGTATCATTTAAATAAATAATTTGGTAAGTGATGATACAAATATTTTATAATAAAAAGTTGATGTAAATTTGCATTAGTTTATAACATTGACATTAATATTTGTATCATTTATAATAGTTTGATGTTATATTTGAAATTGATTATATAATTATTGTTAACCTATGTTAATTATTTGAAATTATGTTATATCTTACATTAGTTTATAAAATTAATGTTCGTATCTATTTCATGTATGATAATTGATGTCTGCATTTATATCATTTAAAAATATTTGATGTAAAATAGTTAATGTTAATTTTCATAAATGATTCAAAAATTAGTGTTATTTTTATATAGTTATATTACTTATAATTAACATTTATATTTATTACAAAAATGGATGATTTTATAGAAGACGAAACAACACTAAAAATGGATAGATAAATTTGTATACCACATAGTAATACAACACACTATTTTAAGGAATAAGAGATATTTCTCTAACTTAAAAATGGCAAACGTAATTTTCAATACAATATCGGATCATGTAGATTTGACTAAAGGGACTATTACCAATTTTAAGTTGCCTAATATAACAAAATTTTCCATCGATATCACCTTATATTTTCCAAATTCAGAAACAATTTTGTTGAGCATCAAAGATATGTATCTACAAGGATTTGACACTCAGTCTGCAACTAAGGATGAGAATAAGTATATGTATATAACTTCTAATATATCCCAAAAAATTATCATTGAAAAATCATCATGGCTTCCATGTGGTTTGCATCACAATTCATCCATATATATAGATGCAATAGAATCACATATTGTGATGAAAAATCCAGCATTTTTCACTTTATGGCATGATCGCCTTGATCAGCTAGGCACATCAAAGATGTGTAACATCGTAGAGAACTTACATAGTCATCCGTTCAAATCCTTTGAAATATATCAGGGAAGAAAAATGAGCGCTTGTTCTCTGGGGAAATTAATTATAAGGTCATCGTCAACCAAAATTGATAAGTCTAGCGGTTAAGAAAATTTTGAAATGCATCTAATGGATGTGGTTACAACATATTATGTATCATTAGATAATGATATATATATATATATATATATATATATAATATTAGTATTTCTAATTGATTGAAAATTCCAAAAGCATTAAGTTACAAATTTAGATAACTACGTGTCATTAAATTACAAAGATATTTGTATGGGTTAAAAAAGTTTAGAATTATATGGTACAATCGGCTTACTGAACATTTAACAAAAAAGTATATGTAAACAATTATATATGCACATGTTCTTTCACCAGGAAAGCAACATATGGATGTGTGATGATCTGAGTATATGCTGATTATTGCGGTATATGTTGATTATCTAAAGATTTTCCGAACTTCAAAAGAAATAAAAAATGCATCAAATTATCTAAAAAGAGAATTTGAGATGAAAAATCTTGAGCAACCCAAGTATTGCCTTAGACTATAACTTGAACACTCTCAAAATTGTTTATTTGTGGAGCAATCCACATATATAAAAGAGTGCTAAAATGCATTAACATGGATAAAAAAATTTCTCTAAGTATTCATATGGTCGTTAGATCACTTAATGTTGAAAATGATACTTTAAACCACCTGAAGAAAATAAAGAGATATGTGGTCTTGAAATACTATATCTAAGTGCTATTAGAGCTCTTATGTATGTTGAAAATTGTAGTGGACCTGATATATCATTGTCCATAAATCTTATAGCAAGATTTAGTTCATCACATACTAGAAAGAATTAAAATGGCATTAAATATTTCTTTCGATACTTGCATGAGATCATTGATCTATGATGATTTTATACTAAATATTCAAATGGTTGAATGATTGGTTTTGCAAATGCAATATATTTACCAGCTCCACATAAATTCCAATCCCAAAGGAATATGTTCACAATCGGAGGTACTACTATATCGTGACGTTCTCAAAAGCAAACACTTTTTCCATTTCCTAGAACCATGTCGAAATCATCACATTTCACGAGGCAGTCGAGAATGTGTATGAATGAGATCAATGAGTCAACATATCAAATCCAACAGCGGAATTCATGTAAAAGCATAACCGACTATCTTGTATGAAGAGAATGCCGCTTGTGTTGCAAAAAAGAAAGAAGGATATATCAAGACTGATAAAGGCAAACGTATTGCACCAAAGTTATTTTCATACACCCAAGAACTCGAGCTTAATAAGGAAATTGAAATGAAATACGTTTGATCAAGCTAAAACATTGCAAATCTCTTCAAAAAATCACTACATACCTCCATATTCAGGAAATATGTTCACAACACTGGAATGTGCCATCAACAAGACATATAAAAATGACGTCTTCAATCAGGGGGAACTTGCGTGGTTGTACTATTTTTACCTTAATATAGTTTTTTCCACCGAGTTTTCTTACAAAAATCTTTAACAAGACAACAAAAAATAAGTCGCAAGTAACAATGATAAAATTGTTCTCCAAGGAGAAATATTACAAAACTCAAATAGTCGATCCAAATGGATCAAGTGGGCAAATGAGCAATTTGGAGTATGAAATCCATATCACATGCATATCCATTTTGCATTATAAATACATGTCATTCTCATTTGTCAATCATAACCCACGTCGAATACAAAATATCTTTACACTCTTTATTCTCTTTCTAAAGTTATAATATTATTTTAAAATTTTGATCTAAAAATTTTCTGAATATAAATTTTCTTTTATAACTCACATTTATTCACAAAATAATGTTCTAATTATAATAGTTTTTATTAGTTTCAAGAACATATTTTTTTTATCCAAACCTAATATATTTTATATTTTATTTGGCCATGTTCATTGCAGCACTTTGATCTTGTTTGGGATCTCGGTCCGGGTCAAGATTTCATAAGATTAGTGTGTAATTTTCTCATACCCCACTTGATCTTTGGTTTTCAAAATTTTCTGCATGTACATATTCACCTCAAATACGAGATAAGATTTGATATCTTTCAAGAAGTAATATGAATTGTTTGTATAGCAAAAATCGATTCGATATGTGAAGTAATAGTTTGAATTTAATCAAAATATACATAGTTTTGATTCACTCTTCTATTATACCGCGAATACAATAATTTTTTTGTCATGACCAGGGGCGGATCTAGAACTTTAGTTAATTGAGGGCACATAATAGAAAGTTTACAACCAAATTAAAAATGTTGAAACATAAAAAGCAGAGAAGATCCTACAAAGCTATTTTACGATCTCTCATATCTACTCAAACACACATAGATTTTAAATTACATCTCCCTTCAAAAAATACATATAATGTTAAATTATTAGAATTCTCAATTATTGATATGTATTTTAGGTTTAAAAAAAATGATCTGTCAATGCATAAATTGTTACAATAAAATTAAATATTATAACAAGTTTTGAACATAATTTAATACTATAATTTGTTAGTTTCAGATTAATTTTGTATGTATTATTTTTTCTATAAATTATACAGAAAATTATTAAAGAAAACACACACACACAAAACTTACCCTACCACACCATTTCAGCGGCTAAATACATCATAGATGTGTCAAAGTGTGTCTTTCATATGTTTTAGAATAATAAATTACATATGTTTTAGAATAACTAAGTAAATTTTACTTTTAGTTTTAAAAGTTAACTAGGCTAAAAGTATTGGGCTGGAAAGTATTAACTTGATAAGAAGAAAAAAAAATTCAAAACAATCAGTTGGGTGCACGTGCACCATTGTTTAATATGTGCGTACGCCCCTGGTCATGAACACATTGCTTTGATCGCTATTAGAACACTAATATTTTATCTTTCAGCCGTTGAAAATCAATTTTGAGACATGTTGCATCGATTAATTTCCGAACAACTTTCCGATAAATTTCTTAAGAGAGATAACCGAATTATTAAAGAGATGAATTTATCGCCGCGTACACTATCAACTGGTGTACAAATATGTCAAAATTATAGTTTTTTAAATGAGAAATAATTGTTCCACGGTTGATGCTTGAATAACATAAATGAGATAATTATATTTAGTGGAGAAGTCATAAAATGTCTTGGGATATTTTACAAAGTGAAAAATGAACTCATGTTAAATTTAGCGCGCGCATTAAGACGAGTTGAGACAGACTCGAACTCATGATCAAGTTTACATGTAGTTACAGAATCATTGGCTTAGGTCCAATAACCGATTTTGCATCAGTGTTTTAATTATGTAATTGATCACTACATATATATAAGCACTTGGTAAAAAAATTAAATTATTTGTAATAGATTATTATAATAATTATGAGAATTGATTTAGTCATTTCATAACCTCTTACTCCATTGGTGTCTTATTAATTTATTATTAAATGATAAAAATCCACTAAGAAAGTGGTATCTCTCCACTTCTTTCCTCTCTCTAGTGTATACATATACACATACAAATAAGTGTATTTGAAAAAACTATCTCATTCACTTTTCTCTTTTGATTATTATTCTTTTTTTTTGCCCTTTGGTTTTGAGAGTACACACAAACTATGGTTTGTTAGACTTTTATTCGAGTGATGCGAATAGAAGAAATAATGCAGTTTTATCATGAGACTTTAATCGTCATTCAACCATCAAACTATGAGGTGATTTTTGAGTTAAGGAAAGAGAGCTTTCTCGACTCTGGAAAAACCAGTTTTTATATGGATTGTTATGCGGTATTCTTGTATTTTTATCTTTGTTTTCTATAGATTACTTTATGAATATTCAAATTGTTCTCTTTGTGTAGATTTAAGTCCTATAGTCTTAACTTAAAAATCGAATATTGCTTATTGCACTAAATGGTCTAATAATTGTGAAGTTTTTTGTGATATAAGAACATAAATTTGGATCTTCAACTATACTTCAAAGATGGCGAAATGTGGTTCTGGAGTTTCTTATATCTATGACAAAAATTTTGGAAGAAATCTATATTATTACTTTTAACTAGGACGTCAACCCTGCGCTACGCGCGTGTTTATTTTATTCCGATGATTTTTTATGACTATGTACATTATTATTCTTTCATTTGAGTTTTCTTATTTCATATAGTACTTAAATGCATGATGTTAGTCATGGAAACATATACCATGAACAAAATTGTATGATAAATTGGTTTTAGACATTACACCTACTCTATGGTCTAGGAGAGAAGCAATTTCGTAGATTTTATAAACTAAAGTATGTCTTGATCTATAATGTCAGATTTTCATGAAAAAGAAACAAAATCTTCACATACAAAGCGTTTTTTCATCAGTTTTTTGTTTCACTTTTTAATAACTTATAGTTTTTAATTTTTTTCATAAAATTAATCAGAATGATCCAACATCGTGTCATTATAACTAACTTGACGTTCATTTGAAGACATGACTAGAATGACCCAATATTTTGTGTCAAAAGTCTAAAATACTTGAGTGTTTGAAATAACTACATGTTTGCCATTTTCTTATTTTTACAATAAAAAATAATTCAAAATAAGAAAAACACAAAAATTACATTTCTTTACATCAAACTCAGAAATCCTTTCTAGTCGTCGTCGCCGATTTTTCCTCTTTGCCATTGCTTCATCTCACCGTTGTTCTTCGTTCTTCACCGCCGTTCTTCTTCACCGTCATTCTTCTTCGTTTCGTCGTGTGGCTTCGTCTTCTTCTTGGGCGTTTGTTCGTCTCCATCTTTGTCGTTATTTTGTCTTCATCTTCGCTGTTATTTTGTCTTCGTCTTTCTCGTTCGTTTGTTCTCGCCGTGACTTTGAAGGTCATAAATTTGGTAATTGTTTTTCGATTTTTTCGTACTCCTTGAAGATCTGAAGAGTTATTTTACCTTATCGCAAATTTATTTTTTCTACTTCAGTTTTCTATTGAAGATTTAATGTTCTATTGCAGATTTAATGTCGCATATTTAATTTTCTATTGCAGACTTATTTTCGATTGCAAATTTCATTCTTTCATTGCAAAATTCTTTTGGAAATTATATTTAGTTTCTCTATAACAAATTTGTAACATTATTTCATGTTCAAACTCATGTATTTTCTTGTCAAATAATTTCATCTCTACGATTTCCAGACTCGGTGTTTAACCCAATAGTAACTATTGCTTCATTTTTTGAGGTCGGTGCTGACCAAATAAATACATAAGTAACCACATATTAACTACTGTTGCGTTTCTATAAACTGTATCTTTCACTTTGTAAGTCTCTCTATCTCTCTAAAATAGATCTAGAAACTCTTTCAAATCTTGAGTGCCCCAATTGCATATGCGGAACACGATAAGAGAGTTTCTATAAAACTCATCGACCAGCAAGGAATCCAAGATATTTTTAGTGTACGTGTTTAAACACGTATGACGAAACTGATGGTTCAGTATTACGAGAAAAAAACCTAGATTATTGCTCACCTTTGTTTTGTGTATGATGGATGCCGTGTAGGTCCAAATTAAACTCCACATTCTGGTTTTTTCTATAACTATTTTAAAAGATTTTAAAGTATTTATTTTACCTTATCAACTGAGAAATTAAATATTTATTTTACGGTTGATGATGGAGGAGACGCAATTAACGTGTTCATGGAGATGATAGGTGACGGTGTTTCTGAAACATGGATTTATTGATATGTCTTTCTTTTCCTTTTATCTCTTCGTCTACGTTGTGCGTTTTGAATACTTTATCTTTGTTGGCTGTTTTTTCGTCTGGAAACTTAGTTTCTACAAATCAGTTACTGCATTCCTCCTAATAGTTCATCATTAACCAGAAGAATCATACAATATTACATGGTTTATAACCTTCATCACAACTGAGGTAACACTTTTCTCCACATATAAGTAAGTCCCTGTAATCCAAAAACTTCATATCTTCGTCGGCTATTTGTAATCTAAGACACATAACCATTAAAAAATCTACAATATGTGGAACAAAACCGTAATTACCGAAATTGTCTGCAATACAAAATCTAGAGATGTGGACAATACAAAATCTATTATTCCACGTCTCTAGTTTCAGTTTAGAACAGAATATTGCTAATAATTTTGGTAATTATGGTGTTTTTCTACATATTGCTCATTGGTTTTTAAAAATCTACAATGAACAAAAAAATCTACAATTGGGTGATTAAAAAATATCTGCAACCATAAAACCAGATTTTATGGGTGTTTAAAATAAAGAAATGAAACTAACCATAAATTAAAAATAATATTGTCCAAACATAAACAAATAGTCCAAAATAACTTAAAAATTACTTAAGAAAATTACAATATCAGTAACCGGATTCATCCTTATATGGTCCTCTAAACACCTGAAAACTGCAACCTATTTTTTCAAATATGATATCCGGTATTAAAATCTTTTCCCATTCTTCCTTAAGAACCTCCGACCGTAATGACATCCTCATCCACTCAGCACCGATGTCAAACTTGTCTGCTGAAATTTGTTTCT
>OVBE01007537.1:0-18360 GCA_900406425.1 Iberis pinnata
CCACTCTTTCGACGAACCAAGGTCTTTTGTAAAGAATAGTCAAGCGCGTCGGGATTGCCGACGCGCCTGTTATTGATAAGTTGTAACTTTCCTTTATCAAATACGAACTCAAATCTTCGGATCAACGATCCTAGATCCAACAAATGCTATACGAACGAACCAATCACCTTTGTTCATTTCATTGCACTTGGTGTTAATGGAGTTACAGTGTGGGTTAATGTGGTAAAGATCAACAGTGTACCAGTTTGGAGGATGTATGATCAAATAGAGTTGTCAGGGGATGCACTTGCTTGGCCTGATGACAAAGTTGTTATGTTTTGATTATGTAAATTTCAAAACTTGTATTATGTAGGTTAAGACTTGAAGAATGTTAGAGTGTTCCGGACTAAGACTTGTATAAAATTGAGTTTATATGATGTGTACTAAACATATAATAACAATGTTAAAAAAAAAAACGTTATAACATGAGTACCCCTAAGATAGCTACATCAGACATAACATTTATGAGCGTGTTATCAATGATGTATGATAAAGTTTATGTACTAAACATATAATAGCAATGCAAAAGAGCGCTATAAATGGGTAACCCTAAGATAGCTACAGTAGACATACCATTGATAAGCATATTGTCAATGATGTATGATAACGTTAGTAATACGTTGTCAATAAGAGTTTTTTTGTAGTGGATCTTTCATTTAATTTGCTTATAATCATGCTACTTCCTTGGCTACTAAGATGTTTCTTTTTAAAATTGTGTATTGTTTTAAAGCCTAACACCTCTTGATCTTTTTTCCAATTCCCCAAGTTGAACAAGTTAATTTAGATGATCTTAAAAATGGAGAATTTGTGAAGTAACTCCATTAGAAAATTGAAGATAACTTTCAGAAGAAAACCAAGAAATACAAGAGGTGAGCTCACAAAGGATGCAAGGAGATGGTGTTTGAACCAAGAGATTGATTGTGGTTGCATATGAGACTAGAGAAGTTCACATATATGAGAAGTTCAAAGCTGACACCTAAGAGAAGACGGTCCATTCAAAGTTCTAGAAAAGATCAATGACAATGCATATTGATTGGAACTTCCAGGTGAGTTTAACATTTCTCACATATTTAATGTTTCTTACCTATCTTCTTTTGATGCAAGTGATCAAGAGGAAAAAAACCTGACGAAAATGATGGGAATGATGTGAACATCGACCCAAATCAAGGACTGAAAGTTATACCACACATCAAGGAAGATCCACTCACACGTTCAAAGAATAGGAGACTAAGACAAAGATTCAATAATGTGGTATAGACTCTAATAAACACAAGTCTTTTTGTTTTGAGTTTTTGCTTATATTTTATGTCCACCTAAACCTAGGTCTAAGTTGAAGAACTAGTATATAAGGTTCTCTTGCAGCTTCAAACTTTTAGTTGATTAATAAAGTTGCATTTTTGTATCTTTTAAGCAATGCTTATTGAGAAATTGAACTTATATCCTTTATATGTGGATTCGCAATATGAAGATCTATCTTGCAGTATTAGAGATCTTTTCATAGTCTTTGTAGTGCCATTGATCTATCACAAGATCCATTTTTTATTTCACGGGAGAGAGCATTATTACTAACTTTTTTTTAATCACATATTGCTCACCTTCACCTAGTGAATCAAATTGAGAGAACATGAAAGCCATCATATATTTTCCCATCTTCAGCATCCAAAGCCTCACTCAATATCTTATATCATTACCTATACGATGGATTCTTATTCCGAGTTAAGCATTGTGCATTCCACAAGGATCCTTAAGGGAACTGTTAATTAAAGTGGTACATAATGGTGTGATCATAAGGGTTATTTTGGTGTGGATAAGACGCTGATAGTTGTGGTACATCATTTTTTTTTTCTTCTTTTTCTTATCTTAAAATGGTGTGGAGAATCATTACTCTGTTGTGTTACTTGTCAGAAAAGCTAGATCCTAATCAAATCCTCATTGTCTTTTATTTCTTTATCTATTCCTAACACACCATGAGTGGATATTTATATGAATTTAAGATAAAAAAGATTATGTCCTAGATTTTTGTTAATTGCATTGAAAAGAGCTCGAATGGCCCTAATGAAAAGCTACTGGATAAATTTTCCCATTTGCGGTTTAAGGAGGCTCATCTCAACCCTAAAAATGTAATTATATTTTTTTGACAGGAAATGAAGCTCAAACTAAAATGAATCACTCAAAGAACGCTTATGAGTTAGCAAATATGTTATTTACAAGTCACTTGACCGCTAGTAACCAAACTAGTATAGAAGAGGATCCCGATACCTGCCACATGGGAACACTAAAAGGTCTCACTAATGTAGGCCTTAAGGGACTACAAGAATAATAATTAATCAAGTTCCTAAAGTTGGATGGACCAAAATAAGCCTTGATCACCACAACTTCAAAATTGCACCTATCAAGCCAAAAATTTTTAGTTTATAAAATTTGTGCAGATGATTATGTAATCTCTACCATATTTGGGGTTCCAAAATACCATAATTCAAGTCCAAAAAAGTCTCCAGCATCTTAATTAAATTTTTTTATCATGCAACATTTTCAATATTTTGAGTTTAAACGCTTTGTAGGTTTCTTTTCACATAAAAGTCTTCATTACCCGAATTTATTAGGATCCGAAAATTTTTGGATATAAATCAATATTATAGTGTTGTTTCGACCTGAATCCAACCCGAAAAACAGGATCCCAAAATTTTTGACCCGAATTCGATTTGAAAACCTGGATGCCAGCCCTTAATTACGTTTATAAATTTATTTCAAACATAAAAACTATTAGAATATGTAAATATAATTGTAAAAATTTAACCAATTATACCCAAAAATAAAATATTGATGACCGATTATACAATCAAATGTAATTATACCAAAATATAAGAAACATATTTTTAAAATTAGTTAATTTGTGAGCGAGCTGAGTGTTCTTAGTGTAGTGGCATAAAGACCTTATTTTAGCCTCAAACATAAGAGTTTCACCTCTCCAAAAATGGAGTTTTGTAAAGGAAAATACCATAAAATAACGTTATTATCTCTTACAATTTACAAAGTATCACTTATACGTAGATCTTCTCTTTCTCATCGGACATTATACAATATATTTGTATCCTACTCGATAAATAGTATACCTCCGTCTGATAGCTTTACTTTCTCCACCTACATTATTGGTAGTCTCACTATTATTTTTTGGTAATCATACTATTTTTTGTAGTCTTATTTTTTGTTCAAGGTTTACGTTTTATATTTTGGGATTTATGGTTTATATTTTGGGTTCATGGTTTATATTTTGGGGCTTAGGGTTTATATTTATATATTGGGGTTTAGGTTTATATTTTGGGGTTAAAGAGTTTATATTTTGGAGTTTAGGGTTTATGCTTTCGAGATTAGAGTTTACATTTTGAAGTTTAGGATTTATATTTATATTTTAGGTTTAGGTTTTATATTTTTAAGTTTAGGGTTTAAATTTTAGAGTTTATGGTTTATATTTTGGATTTTAGGATTTATATTTTGGATTTTATGGTTTACATTTTTGGATTTAGGATTTATATACATTAGTAGTCCAACTATTGTTTTTACGTATTCCGACTATTTTCGGGTTTATATTTCACTAAAACAAAATTTTTTATTATTCACTATTTAAAAAACATCAGTTCGTTTTAAATTATTTAAATCATATTAGATGTAGAAAGATATGTATTTTTAGATAAGATTCTGTGATTATATTATATGAATTTATATGATTTTCTTTACTAACATAGTGAAGGGAGTATTTTTTTTTTAAAAAAAGAGAGAGATGAAGCGATAAAAGTCAAGGATATGACCGAGACAATTTGGCAATATTGATTCTTAAAATCTAATATTATAATATAATGGATATTTAGTGAATTACCAGCTAAAGATGAATATTGTTGCAAATCATCTTTTAAAAATATGAATATATAGACCAAAAATAGTTAAGTCCTGTGAGAATTATTATTTAGTCACTTAACAAAAAATGTCATGCACTTGACATTATTTTAAACATAATTTCTAATCTACCGACTATTTCAACAACAAAAATATTCCAATATACCGACATAACTAGATAAATATAAATATATAGTGGAACTCTTTCTCTAGTCTAATTCTTTCTCTTCCGCTCGCTGCTTTCGCCGATAATATTTCTCCGCCGCTGGCGCCTGGTTTTCATGCTGGCGTCCGACAGCCCCTCTTATCTTTTTAATTTTGTTTTTGCTTTCTTTTTTCGGATTTCTTCACTCCCATGTTCGATCTCGATTGTGCAGTTTTTTCTCGTCCTCTATCCGAAAGCTTCTTCGCTGATGTTGTGCATGTCCTCTTTTTTCCCTTTTTTCTTCATCCATGGATCCTCCTTCTCCTTAATTTTTTTTTCTCTATTGCAGGTCCATCTTCTGGCGATTGTATAGCCCATTGAAGTGCATGTGGTTTAGGAGTTACTGGAGTTATGCTAGCTTTGTCAGATGGTGTTACCGGTTGGTCTGGAAAATTCTCTAGGTGGTCAGATTTAGTTCATGGAGGGTGAAGTTTTGGCGGCTTGCTCCTCCTTGGGAATGACTCTCTTTGATTTCTGGTCTCTTTCATGTTGTGGTTACTGACGATTGGTGGTGGCTCAGATTTTCCAGGACAAAGTTGGCTGGACAGAAGGTGCTTGGCGGTGGAGTGCTTCACCAGTTGTCTAGGGCAAGCTTTTGGGAGCTGGGCTTTGAAATGGGCCGAAAGAATCTTCCATGCTCGAGGCCCATTTCATCTTTCACCATGGCCCATTATCTTTTTGGTTTTAGTTTTAGTAAACCAGCTTATAATTATTTAAGTTTGGCTGGTTCTTTTGTGGTTTTAATAATTGTCAACTTATTGTATTTAGATAGGGAGGAACAACTCGTTGGGGTATTAATCCGGTACGATCTTTCTCGCATTTTCGGGTTAGCTTTTCTCGGTATAGAAAGTTTTATCTTCCTAGATTATGTGGTCTTTTAGGACTTAATTTACTTCTTTTAGAAGAAGTTTTATTCTCTCTTTATGAGAACATCTGCCTCTTGTGGGCTTGTACCTTCCTCCTGGTGGGACTCATCTTCCCTCTGGTGGGATTTGTAATACTCTTTATGAGTTTGTTTTCTTCTTAATCTAATACAATATAGTTGACACAAAAAAACTAGATAAATATATACGGGTCACGCACTTCAATAATGAAGTGTAAACAAGTGGGATAATAAAAATAGTTAAAAACACCCAAAAATTCTAGGCAGAGAGGGAAAAAAGACCAAATAAAAGAGAATGTGCACTTCTTGTAAGAAATCGTGTGACAATGACCGCATTTAGTTACTTGATGAATGCATCATCGTATCTAGTTATAATTCGTACTATTGGAGTTACTTATTTCATACACAGTGTTATGTTACTTCGTGTCTTTCCAACATTTATTTTGATTTAATCAACTACACTAGCTTGGCCATCCACAAATCTAGTGTTCCATGCAACTTCTCTCACTTTATCAGATGTTCATCCTCTTGTTTTTCTCTTACTTCACATTCATTCTTTTGTTTTTGGTAAGCTAAGAAGAGTTGGAGGCTGATACCTTTAATTTTTCTCTAGAGTGAGTAATATCATCAAATAGTCTACTCACCAGACTTTTTAATGGGTTTAAAGTGTGATGCTATCTTCGACTGGCTAAGAGAAAATGATTTCGTAATTCCGCACTCAAGGAAAAGTGATCCCTTATGTAGACCAACAGAGCGATTCTTCCTCAAATGTGATAATCACTTGACCATGACCACTTGCATTGACATTCATTCTCATCTTTGTTTTTTTATGGTGCATATTATCATCTTCTTTGTCTTTTGTGTAGATTTGATGGTAGGAGATTTTAAAGAGTAGTCATTTAATTTCTATATTTTATAATGCAATAAGAAAGTTTCAATAAATTTTTTAATAGTTTTTATTGGTCCTACCAAAACAATTGACATACTTTTTACAATTCATCCGCATAAATCATTTCCTTGTTGCCATCCATAACCTAAATATGTAACGTTCCAAACAAATTTACATACATGATATTTTATTCAGTAGTTTGGATAACATTCGTATATCACTCCACGTTTTAGAGAAATTTATGAATTTGCAACGATGATGTGGGAATTGATCTTTTAAGCCGAAAATATGACTTATTATACATAAAAGACTCTTATAAATACTCATTTTTAGTTGAAACAACTACATTCTAGTGCAATTTCTCAAAGTATGTATACTCTAATTCATTTTTTGCTATTAGTGTATTTTTAGTTTATTTTGAAGCGGCTAATGACTATTGTGCTTTTTAAGTGGAGAGAGAAGAGGAAGTGTGCTGGTTTCTTTAAAAATAGTACATGGATCCACTATTTTATGAGATCCTATTTTATTTTTCATGTTTTTCACAAAAGATATAAGTAATGTTTTTTACCATCAACTTTATAAAAAAATTATTTGATAGAATATATATCCTAATAAATTTTAAATTATACCAAAATTTATAATTTTTCGTACTTTATAAATACATTTTTGGTTCGTTTTATCTGGACATAGAAAAAAATACACGCGTGTGTACATGACGCTTTCGTACACAATGCTAATTAGCTAGTATATACAATGATTATGTAGTTTGTGTAAAAAGTCATACAATAATCATGCATGCTGTGTAAAAATGATAAACCAGTCTCTGTAAAACACCGTGTACACAATGATCATGCATACTATGTAAAGTGGTGTGTACATGATGTTTTTGTACACGATAATCATGTAGTATGTGTACAACGTCGTGTACACAATGATTATGCAGACTGTGTATAGTGATTTGTACATGATGCTTGTATATACGATGATCATGCAGTATGTGTACATAATGATCATGCAGTTTGTGTATACAATGATCATGCAGTTTGTGTATACAATGATCATGTAGTCTATGTACAAAATGATCATGCATTTTGTGTACATGATGATGATAAATTGTGTATTTGATTCATTTTTAACTCTTATCTCATATTCGTTTTAACAAGATTCATTTGCATTTAGGCATATATAGGGTTCATTTCCATGTCATATTCATATTTCAGGTGTTGAAAGTAAATAAGTTCAAAAAGATATCAATTGGATACAAAAAAGCCAAAAGGGGAACTTAATAGGGATCAAGACAACAAGCCTTAAAGATCAAGCGATTTGGAGATTTGACAATAATACTTTCATCATGACATCTTCAAGAATATTGTAGCCATGCATTCAAAATTTCCAACAAGCCAAAGATCACCTTAAACGCCCCAGGAAAGTGTAAGATGTGAACCGGCAAAGTTGTGATCCGCTAAATTCGAAGCTCCAAACTGTCCACCCCAAAGATGCATATTTTACACTATCTTCCCTTGATAATTATGAGAAGGCTCTTTCATAAAGGTTGTAACCATTTGAGTCATCTTTCCAAAGATCTATTACATGTCATCATAACTTCAAAGGTGAGAGAGTTGTGGACCCCGAACTGAAGATGTGTCTCAGATCAAAAGCCACAAAAGAGTGTAGCGATTTTCCCTTCCCGCTACACATGACCGATTTAGCTCCCTATAATTTTTTTTTTGAAAATAGTGGTCCGTTTTGACTGCTACGTCAGACAGGTATAGAGTCAAAATCTCCAACAAGTCAAAATTTTCTCAAGTTTTTATCCATTTTCAATTAGGTTAACCCATGTGTTTTGGATTTACCCAATACCACTTTTAGAACACTATAAATATGCTTTAAACCTAATTTGTAGCCATACTTTCATTCTACTTTTTCTCTTATTTTATATCTTGAGAAACTCTTTGGATTTTGAAATTTAATCTTAGTTTTCTTCTTGTTCTTTGTTTATCTTTTGCTTGTTTCTTGTTAAGGTCATGATTAGTGAGTATTTTTTTCATAAGTAAATGATTTAGGTATATTAGGGTGATTAAATGATGGAATGTGATGCTTAGAGCTTAGTTTACTTAAATCTTCTTTCATTCAATGTTCTTAATGCTAGATTTGATTTGATCACTCAATTTATAGATCATAGGAAAATTCATGCCTGAAAGATGTTTGTGAAAATGTTTGAATGAAATATTTGAATGATAAATGAGGTCTAACCAAGGGATTATGTTAGTTATTTTATATTTGTATGTATTAGACCTTAATGCTTTATGTGAGTATGACTTTTCAAGGGATTGTTCAGGTTATATGATTAGAAAATAGATTTTTACCATGTGAGTGGATTATCATAGACTAAGAATTAGCATTGAATGATTGTATTAAGCATCATAGAACATCACTTGATCATCTAAGTTAATAACCTAAACCCATTTGCTTAGTTCTTAATCTTGATTTACATTCCAATCTTTTGTTGACTTTGTTTGTTCGTATTGACTTTTAATATCTTTGACTTTTTTTATTGATTTTCATGGTTAAAATTTGTTAGGATGTTAGCTCAAAACCAACCTTTTTATTTGGATTAGACTAAGCTAGATTCTCATAGGTCATAGTGTATTGATTGCTCTCGATTTGGTTTGACTCCTAAATACTACAACTACACATAAGCAATCTTTAGGATTATTTGCTAAACATAGAATCCCGAATTTGTGTTTATCAGATGATCATGCAGTCTTTGTACACAATGATCATGCAGTCTTTGTACACAATGATCATGCAGTGTGTGTACAAAATGATCAAGTAGTCTGTGTACACGATGATCATGCAGTTTGTGTACACGATGATCATGCAATATGTGTACACAGTGATCATGCAGTTTATGTACATAATAATCATGCAGTTTGTGTACAACATCGTGTACATGAAGCTAATTATTCGATGTATATAATGATCATGACACCATATGTAAAATGCATCAACATCATCAAATGGATTAACTTTGTTTACACTTAATACTAAAACAATGTTTAAACATTAAAAAAAAATATTTTCATTGAAGGATCTTAGAAAAATAAAAATAAAAAACATTTTTCCGTGTCCAAATAAAAAAAGTATAATTTTGTTGAAAATATAGACTATGAAATAATTGGTTTTAAAGAATGGGGATTAAAAAATATTAAAACATGATAGGAGAGAGAAAAAAGCTGACACATGTTAAGGGAGATAATGAAAGGCATAGTGTAATTATTTTTAAAAATAAGGGTATAATTGACTCAAAATATTTATTTTTCGTCTAAGAGGGGTAAAATCGCCTCAAAGTCTTTATCTTGTAATTACTTTTATAGAAGTGCACTAGAGTGAAAATAATCATTTTTAGTTTATGTTCCAAAAGTATCACATAATTTTAGTTGTTCCAAAAATACAAAAAAAAACTTCCAAAATACCACAATTTTAGAATAACTTTAAAAATTCAAATTTAAACCATAAATCTCAAGAACTAAACCATAATTCCTTCAAAACTAAACTTTAAATTATAATTAGTGAATTTAAATCCAATAATTTAAATTCTAAACCACTAAAATTCAAATTTTATGTTATAGTATTTTCGGTAAGGAAACCATTTTAATTATATTTTTAAATAATTGAGAGTGTTTGGTGTTTTTGAAACATGAATCTATTTTGTTGGTATTTTGTGGAATTACTCTTATACATACCTATTGGTTAAAAAAAGTGCAAGTGTATTATTGCATGAGAGTTACTTAACATATTATATATAGACTAAATAATGACCCCATGTGGGTTTTGTAATACTTTTTTTGTGGGTTGTTTATTTATAATTTAATATAATTAAGTTGAAAAAAAATAATATAATGACCCCGTGTGATATCCTGATATCACTAAATTATTTATACTTGAAAATAATAAATCGTGTAATTAAACTTGTTATAATCATAAATTCTTCTATTTAATTATTATTATATGAAACACAACTAAAATTATTCAAAATTAAGGTATCTCAAAACTTTGAGAAACAATCTTTTATAGGTTTCGGGATCATATACCAACCTTTATTATTCAAAACTCAAGTTTACAAATGAATAAACATCAGTTTTAAAGAAAAAATATTTATATTTTGAGAAAGGATTATTCTTATATGTTTAAAAATTCTTCTACTTTGAATCTGATGGTAAAAGTACAAACATATAAATGTTAAATCTTGACATATGATATTGAAAATAATTTAATATATGAAAAAGTTATAATAAAAATAATTAACATCAATAAAATAAAATTTATATGCAAATTAAAAACTAATATCAACATACGTTGGAGTTTGATAGTCCGAAGAAAAAGAATTGTGTACATATATATACATGTATGTATATACATATAATATTTCTATAATATTATACCATAGATTTTCTATACGTCGTATGTTTACATTCTTTCGATCTTTTACTTTGTTTATTTTAATATATATATATATATATATATATATATATTTATTGTACATCTTTTATATATTGTAAAGTTTCATTATTTCAATCTTGTAATTTAGTTTTTTTTATCTAGTTATTTTGATTCTCTTCTAGCTTTTACAAAGAATGATACATTGTTCTCTTTTTGTAATTTTTTGGTAGTTTCCATTTAAAAAATCAATGCACTTATCATGTTTTGCAAAAAGTAAATAACTAAGGAAGTTAATGTTAATTTACATTACAATATTAAAACATCTTAAAATTTTAATTAGAAGTAACACATCATAATCTAATGAGTTATAATTAACATATATTATACTCGGTGACAGAACTATGTGAATAGAAGTTCAAGTGACTCCTGTAAAAAATATAAAATTTTTAAATTAGTTGTATTATTGATAATAATAATATTATTTGGCTTATAGTTTTAATTTTGATCCCAATAATTTAAGTTCAAAATTCTCTTTTGACCCTGTTATAATACATTTACAGCCATTAAACACTATGAATTTCTCGGCCTATATCTATAGCAAAAAAAATTGTAGCAACACAAAATTTGCTATAAAACAAATGTGAGACTATGTAGTCGTCGCTAATCAATGTCCGTACACAATTGTCACAAATTTAATACAACATTTGCCACAGATTGTTTGTGGTTAAATACGACAACCTTGCCACAACATTATTTGTATCAGTAAGCTACATGAGAGTCACAAAATATCTGTATGAAAATGCCTCACAAAACAACAAATAACTATGTAAGAATTTGCATCAGTATTACCAAAAATAATTCATAACACTTAGCTTCCGAAAAGTCACAAAATGTCAGTAAGAAATATCGTCAGGAAACGACAATATTTTGTGTGACATTTTCCAACGAATGAGACACAAATACTTTGTAACACTAAGCTACTAAGAAGTCACAAAAACTTCTGTAAAAATTTGCCTCAAAAAGCAATGACACACTGTGTAGAAGAAGGACACAAAATTGTCACACATATTTTGTAACAAAGAGCTACTAAGTGGTCACAAAATATCTTCAACATTCTGCGACATAGTTGTGACAAAATAGTGTGTGGCCGATAGCAACAGAATTGTGACAAATAATATAATACCAAATTGCCTCAGATTACTACAAACAACTCTCTAAAAAAAAAATACTCAAACAACTCTCTAAAACTAACATTTCAGTTCATATTATTAAAACTAACATTCTTGATAGAAGAAACACCTTAATTATATGCATACTCTTCCTCATTGCCTTCTTCATCAATGTCATTGTCTCCAGGAACGTCATTAGTAGGAGCAGAATTATTCCTATTCTACCAATACCGCCATTGCGGGTTAAACTAGTGACCGAAGCTCCGGTTCCTTGAGTTGGCTGACTGGTAAGAGGTCCACCATATAGCACGTACTTCATATAATCGACCAAAGTTGCTATTTGATCTCGCATAGTCATCACTTGACGCTCCAGAGAAATACGAGCTAAGGAACCAGCTGAACTTTCCCCTCGATCATGCACTTCAGATTGTCCTCCCAGTCCAAATATCATCCCATTATGAACCTCAACAAACTTCAAATAGTCCAAACAATACATTGCATTCATTCCACTATTTCAAAATATATGTACAATATGTTGCATTTCATTCAATTCTCTCTTTCACATAGGATACAAGGTAAATGACAAAGTCTAAAAGCATATGACAAATGTATATACAACAACAATAACTGCAAACTCATAATAGATTCAGTTATTATGATTGATACTAATATATACTTATATGTACTATGACTGATAATTATATACACTAATTTTTATCCAAAAAGAAAATCTTATAGTTTGTAGGTAAACGTTTTATATTTCACACGAAGAAGGAAAGCTATGACATTGATCAAATGTTATATGCTTAAGCTAATTGTTAAATTAAAAACTAGTTATATATTTTCTTTTACCAACTACATTTTATCCACTAATAACACACATGTATATAATACTATTCAGTTAGCATTGAAAGTAAAGACTTAAAAGCATTACCTTGAAGTATAGCTCATCCTCTTCCAGGAGAGTCAGATCCGTGTCAATTGAACCTCAAGTTGTTGTGCTGTATGATCTTGGAGCCAATGCATCAATATGTCTTTGAATTTCCTCATCAATAGACTTTGCTTTCCCATCCACATAGCTGCCATCAGCCTTCCGATGAGTCTCCCTAAGTATGCGAAGCTGAGATGGCTCAATACCTTCTTTAATTCTCTACAAAATAAAAAAAACCAGCAGTTAGCAAATTACATAATTATCTAATTACATTTGAGTTTCAAACATATGCTCAAACTAGAACAAATCACAGTCCAACCGTTTTACTTAACTTACAATCATTTCTCGACGTTGCTCATATGATCGAGATCCTGAAGTGTGAGCATGTGCCCCAAATCCGTCACGGGGAGATAGACAATTTTGGGAAGCTATCTTGCTCTTCCTCTTTGCTTCCTCTGTGTTCCAATACTCCCACATTGCTTCCCAAATAGCTCCACTTATCCACTCTGGTTCCTCAAGAGAGGTCTTTGCCTTTGAAACTAATCCCCTAAGGCGGCTACTAACCACAATATACCATAAGTGGTATACACGTCCACCATGAGTAGGTTCCCAGTAATATGATTGCTACAAAAGAGGAACTTATTTTTTATTAGCATTCATAAAACCAGATATTAAAGTTGAAAAGTATACTACTTACAATAAAGGGAAGATAGCGTAACTACGATACATTTTAGTAAAAATGACTAGAACCATACAAATATTTTTTTATTACTTGCATTTTTTAAATGCCCAGCGTACCCTTCTTTTACGTTGTGACAAAAAACGGATTTACCGGAATGCCATTCGCCATGTAGGAATTCATTGACGTGTATTAATGAGACAACTTATGGTTACATTTCAGCTGAGTTACTGAAACCCGCTGAGTTAAGAGACATTACCTGAATTACGGGAATAAGTCACCGGCTCGTGACGACTTACTTACAAAAGGTGGCTGAGTTAAGAGAAATTAGTTGACTTACGCGCATAAGTCACCCGTCCGTGACGACTTACTTACAAAAACTGGATGATTTGTTTTTAAAAGGATGACTTACGGTCATAAGTCAACTTACGTAATGGCTGACATACGAGAATACGGCTGACTTACGCTTTTTTGCTGACTTATGTACTTCTGTTACAGCTGACTTATACTTCGGCGTGATGACTTGTTGAAAATTGTACTGAGTTATACTTAGAGATGGCTGAGTTATGTTTCACAAGTTGATTAATTGCAGGTGACTGTGTTATACTTATTGAATGTTAACACGGCTGAGATACCTCTGCTCAGCCGTCAAGAGCTGGATTAACGTTCAACTCATCGTGTTTACGTTTGACCTACTAGCGAAAGATTATTTACTAGAATAGCATTCATGTCACCGCTGATTTAGTTGACGAAAGGGCTGACTTATGGTTTCCCTGCATATTAGGACTGATTAATTTGAGAAAAATTAATTACTAGAATAGCACTCACCTTGCGGCTGACTTATGTTGCATTTGATGGCTGATTAACTTGGACTGGGTTATGTGTTGGTATTGCGGCTGACTTATCTTTTTACCATGTCATTGTCCATGTCAGCATCCATGCCATGTCATCATCCACTGAGGATGATGATGTGGAAGGTTAAATTTGAGAGACATGGTGTTGATTTTTTTTTCCATTGTAGATAGTTTTACTGATTCTTCTTCGGTAATCAACTTCTCCATCTATCTTCTTCACTTTCTCGCCGTATGTATATAAACCACCCGGTAACGGGTATTCAATGATAACTGATTGAATGTCTCGAGGCATCATCTTCAGCTGAGCTACATGTTTATGTCTCTAATACTCGGCAGTTGCAAGGTTTTCTAAGCCTATGGAAAATCAAACCTGTACGGGGAATTTCTCGGCGACATTGGTCCGTTCGTTCTACCTTCGAAAGTCGGAATAACTATCTATAATTATGTAAGTCAATAGACGCCTCGTAAACGTGCACGTCCACGTCCACGAACAGTCGCGCCTTTAGTTTGCACGCGTCCTAAATTAATAGCCGTATATAAACCACCAGACCAACTCAAATATTCCCTACCCTTTGCTCCACCATTATCTTCTTCTATCATTTGATCCACCATTATCAACACAAGGTTCGTTACCTTCATGTTAAACATCTAAATTGTCCATTCCTCCATTTCTCCTTGCCGACTACATAATTATTCTACTGGTTTCTTCTTCTTTCCCCATTCGCAGTTTATCATGGACAACAACAACGGCAAGAGGAAAGCGACTGACGTTCATGTGGACAAGGACTCCAAACGTCCCAAACAGGATGATCAATCCAATTCAGACAACAACGACGATCCAGTTGACAGGGACTACGACGACTTTTACGACCAATTTGATGAAGACGAGGACGAACGCAGCCGCTCTCCCAACAAAAAAAAAACATTTAGATCTCAGACAACGACGACGATCTAGTTGACAGGGCCTTACTATTCTGATAATTTTCTCATTATATATGATTAACTTTATATGAGTTAGATCTCGTTCACAAATCTACATGTTAGGTTTAAAGTAACCGTAAGACAACATATATACATACATCTCAAATTATGTATTAACACACTT
The DNA here is from genome assembly GCA_900406425.1 of Iberis pinnata. Classification (NCBI taxonomy): domain Eukaryota; kingdom Viridiplantae; phylum Streptophyta; class Magnoliopsida; order Brassicales; family Brassicaceae; genus Iberis; species Iberis pinnata. The sequence continues at coordinate 15,089 of OVBE01007537.1, forward strand.
TGGATTGAAAAAGGGTCTATTATGTATTAACACATTTTATCTATATAATTCACATTCGTCAATGAATTATGGTTTAGGGTTTACTAACAAATATAAAATGGGAAATTAACCCTAAACCCTAAAGCCTTACTATTCTGATAATTTTCTCATATAAAAACGTGAGTTAGACTCTTGATGAGTTATTTAGAGTACATTGTATATGATTAACTTTATATGAGTTAGATCTCGTTCCCAAATCTACATGTTAGATTTAAAGTAACTGTAAGACAACATACATCTCGATAGCATTATCAATTCTCATTCAATAAAGTGGATACATACATTTTATTAATATTCACTTTGGATTGAAAAAGGGTCTTATGTATTAACACATTTTATATAAGAATTCACTACATGTTGTTTCCGGTAACTGGTATTCGATGATAATGGATTAAATGACTCGAGGCATCATATTCAGCTGAGCTACATGTTCTCGAATAAAGCTTTGAAAAAAATGGCGCACGATACTCCACCAATTTATGTCTCTAATACTCGATAGTTGCAAGGTTTTCTAAGCCTATGGAAAATCTAACCTGTACGGTTGCAAGGTTTTCTAAGCCTATGGAAAATCAAGTATTGTTAATGTATGTCTGAGTTATTTTTAAACGAACATTATAGCCACGAAGAAAATTCTTCATAATGTAAAATAACTCAGTCATAAACATCACTTAGTCGTAAACATAACTCAGCCGTACATTAAGCCAATCCTTCTTTTTTTTTCCACACATTATGCCCACTCTTATTACTTTACCGAGTTGAAAAAAAGTTGAAGAGGCAGGAATACGCAAAATCGTGACTCTTCGATTTTTATGAGGCGTGTAATGATGCGAGAATAAGAAAAATCATGACTCTAATATATTTATTTCTCTGTTCCTCTTTTTATTTCTTTGTTTCTCTCTTTATTTGCCTCAGTTATAAAAATTAATCGATATTATACGCCTAAGTTATTGTTTATCATTCGGCTGTGTTATTAGTTTTATAATTAACGATACGACTAGGTTAAATTTAAAATTCATAACTCAGGCATACATTAAAAATAACTCAGACATACATTAGCAATAACTCAGCCGTTTCAAAATAAATGTCGGTTCTCGGCTCCATTGCTGCGTTAAAAATAACTCAGACATACATTAAATAACTCATCAATGTTTCTTCACTGATTGATCAATGTTTCTTGACTGATTAGGTTCTGGGCTCCATTGCTGCGTTGTTGGTTGATCCCAATCTTGAAGATCCTCTGGTGGCAGAGATTGGTGACCTGTACAGGAGGGATAGGTCTCAGTACGAAGCAAATGCAAGAAGCTGCAATGGGATGATAAAAAACAGTAACTTTTTCCAGGCCTGTGAATTACTTAATTATCATTATGAATCCTTCCCAGTGAAAGATATCGTCTACAAGATTAATTGGATTGCAAATTTCTTGTTCAATGACCAACTTTAGTTTCCGCATCAGCTGTCCAATGCATTCTTTAAATGCTTTAATTGCTTGTTCAGTGACCAAATTTAGTTCTCGCGTCCAGTAATGTTCAATGCATTCGTTAACTTTAACTTTTTGTTGAATGACCACCTCTAGTTTCCGCATCAGTCCAATGCATTCTTGCATGCGTATTGTTTGTGAGGAATATCAAAATCAAAAGAGATAGATTGCATGCATACAGTTTGTGAGGAATATCGAAAGCGTTAGCTTTCGATACAGATGAGAGAAAGGGGAAAAGAAGAGAACCATAGTAATTGAGAGATAGATTGAGAAGGTGTGAGCAAATAAAGAGAGAAACATATATAAAGCAAAGACCCATAATTTTAATTTTTAATATAAAGCAAAGAGTCACAATTTTTCGTATTCCCGCATCTTCAATTTTTTTCGAGACGTCGGTAAAGTAATAAGAGTGGGCATAATCAACGAGATGTAACTCATCCATTTCGTATATTTTGAATTTTATAACTCAGACACTCAATGAAAATAACTTAGCCATTTCGTTTATTATAAAACTTAGGTAATTGAAATCTTAAATGCATTATGGAGTAATAGAATATTAGACGCGAGATCACAGAAAAATAAAAAATACAAACGGTTATATAAACATTGAGCCCATGGGCTTTTGTTTCTAATATACTTTTGAAAAGACAAATACTCAGCCTTGGTTATGTTTCCGAGATCAGAATAACTCAGTCTTAACTATGTTTCCGAGGTCAGAATAACTCATCCCTCTTTAGGTTTCCGAGGTTAGAATAACTCAGCCCTTATTACGTTACCGAGGTCAGAATAACTCAGTCCTTTTAATATTTGAAATATGTAATATCACATCATAGATGTGTAAGAAAACATCGTAGCCGCGACTATCCGCGGTAACTTTATTTTAACCCATTTAGGGTTTAGGGTTTATTATTTATTGTTTACTACAAAATACTAAACCCTAAACCCTTACCCTTTTGAATAACATAATATATCTTTTATATCATATTGAATAAACAATTTTTAATAAATTTTATTATTATTCTTTTAATTAATGATTGATAAAAATAAATTTATGTATGCTAGGATATCGAAACGACACTTTACAATTTTCAAAATATATTAAGGGAAATTATCATGGAATTTGACTGGTGGATATGAAACGACACACCTATAGAAATTGTATCGATTCGAAACTGATTATCTAACTTATATATAGCATATAAGGTTCATTGCAAAATATGAAACCTAAAACTTAAACACCAAACAGTTTTCCAGAAGTAAATTCTAATTAGTTTGTCTATAATGGACTCAAAGATGAAGTTTGATAAATACGAAGACATAGAAGAAGATCCTACGAAGATTGTCCGTCTGTCTATTCGGAGGAAGTACAGAAACATCATGAAGATGATGAAAATTCAGATAGAAGTTTTGGAGGATCGACATGAAGTCGAGGTTAGGAAAACAAGAATAGATTCTGTGATATCTATTTTGCAAAGGATTCAAGGAGATCCTAATTTTAATATTGAAACTGAATTGACTAATCTCCAAGAGAAAAAGCTTGAAGTTGATAATGAATTCAGCCACACCAATCCATATGAAATTAACTATAGAGAGTGTGGTATATTTCTTAAATTAATGTTTAACTAGATGATGTCCCCCGCATTGCCCAAGAATATGTTATAAAATATAATTTCAATTGTATGGAATTGGTAATATTTGTTTTTTTATTTCATATAGCACATGGGATTTTATAAAGTGGATACATACATTTATTAAT
>OVBE01007538.1:0-18359 GCA_900406425.1 Iberis pinnata
AGATTTATGAACCCTTTTATAATATATCTTTGTTTATTTACTATGTGTTCTTCAATGATATTGATTGGTGATTGTTTGTCAATGTCTCAGTAGTTCACTAGTTAGGTTTTAGGGTTTCTCTGGGAAATAATGATTTGATTGTTAGATTTATCATAAGGGGATAACAATTGTTAGGTTCTTAGTCTATACTTGTTGTTAATGCATGAATTAGAGTAGCTAACTAGTTCATTGAATTTAGACTGATAAACACAAAAAGATTTGGTTTGGAAGTTGGATCTAGTCGAGATGAATAAGTGTTCTTGCTTGCGAGAGTATTGTCTTGAATGCTTGTGAACAATTGAATCTGAACTATATTGCATGATCAATTATTTAAAAGACGGCGAGAGATTGTNGCGAGAGTTTTTCTCTGATAATTTGAGCATAGGGCGAGAGGAGATTATTTCATCTTTGTCTTTCATGTTGAGAACTATTTTCAAGAAAATCCCTGAAGGATAATTTGACTTTTAATCCTGACTACTTGTGGATTCCCTGATGCCTGACGCTTTTATTCTATAGTTTACAACCGCTTTTAATTTACTGTTTGATTTCGATCACAACCATTCTTTTTATTCCGTCTTAGCTTGATTCTAGATTTAACTAAATCGTGTACTTTCTGATATTTGTGGGATTCGACCCTATACTTTACTACATTGATCTGTTCTCTGCAGTATTAGTTTTAGGATTTGAATTCTAGACCTATCATATACTATCCCTTGCTGAATACAACCCGGTTGGTGGCTCACCGGAACAACCAATGCAGCAGTATCCACCACTCACACTTTCATATACTTTGACTGCGTCTTCTCTCATGGAGCAAACTATTCCACATGCCATGATCCCATACTCCTCCTCTAACTTGTACTCTATTTCACAGGCTCCACACGCGCTTGGTACTACTATTTCTCCCTGTCCACAACTCATACACTCCTCACAGTATGTTCTCGATCCTACGATGATAGCTTCCACCTCTCGAGGCTCTAAACGGAAAGTTATTGCAGTTAAAGATGATGAAGAGCCAAGCCCGTCTAACCGCCAACGTCTTCACTCGGCCTCTTCCTCTCCTCCTCAGTATGGTTTGGTGGTTGTCGCTCTACCACCCAGGACTCCATGATCCTCCTCCACTTGAACTATCAAGGTCTCCGGAGCCCCTTGATAGTTCCTCATCTCATTGATCTCTAGCTCCGTTTTCACCCTGATGTATTATTTTTAACCGAAACTACGAAACAAGCCGACTTGTGTTTCTAAATTATGAAGGGATTTTTGTTTTTCCCACTCTTTTTTATTAGATCCTATAGGTTGTGTTTCAGGGTGGCTTAACACTTTTTTGGAACTACCATGTCTCTATTTTGTTTGTCAATCCACCTTCCCAACGTGGTTTCCACATTACAATTGTATCTCCGTCTACTCCTTCATATGAAATTTACTATGTTTATGGTTACCCGAATCACACGCACCGAACTGGCTTTTGGAATTCATTCTCTGCACAATCCTCTATGTTTCACTTTCACCAATCTCTGTTCATTGGGGGACTTTAACGATATATGTAAACTAACTGAAAAATCAGGTGGGCGTCCTTTTCTTCTCCCTTCCACACATGCTTTTAACCAGTTCCTTAATATTCATGGCCTTACTGATCTTTGCACCACTAGTGATAAATTCACTTGGATTGGTCGACGTTACAACCATACTATCCACTCCCGGCTTGACCGAGCCACAACTACATCAGATTGGCATGCTTTGTTCCCTCGTGCACATGCCCACACACTCCTTCGATTGACTAGGATCACAGGCCCCTAATAATATACACTGGTGATTATATTTGCACCCACTACAAGCCCTTTTAGATATGACAATCATTTGTGGTACATGCATGATATATACCCTCTAATACGTGATATATGGGACTCTCACTATTCCCATATCCATCCTCAACATTTTAGCCAATCTTTTACTCGCTGTCGACGGGGTCTCTCTCAATGGAAATCACATATAAATTTGAACTCCAGATTGGCAATTGACTCTATAAAACGTCATCTCAACCAAGCCTATGCTGCACAATCACCAGACTATGCTGTTATTCACCGCCTTAATAACGAACTCTTACGTCAATACAAAATGGGAGAAGAATTTTAGCGCACAAAGAGTCGTTCCTTATGTCTACAAGCCGGTGATAAAAATACGGCTTTCTTCCATGCAAAACAAAAAAACGGCAAGCAATCAACCGTATTACAATGCTTGTTCAACATGATGACTATGTGCTTACCGATGACTCAAGGATTCAGGATTCGTTTGTATCGTATTTCACTGATATTTATAATTTGCATCCCATACTAGATCAGGAGGGTATTCTTCAATTTGTTACGCCACGCGTCACTGTCGAAACCAATGATATGTTGCTACACCCAGTCACTGAAGCTGAGATATGGTCAGCCATTAATTCCATGAATCAAGATAAAGCACCTGCACTGGATGGCCTTAATCCGGATTTTTTTAAGGATCACTGGCACACTATGAGAGTAGATCTAATTCGATATGTACGCCAGTTCTTTGTTCATGAATGCCTTGACCCGGAGCGTAACAGGACACACATTTTTTTAATCCTTAAATCCCCCTATCCTATTCATGTAACTGATTTTCGTCCCATCAGCCTCACTAATGTCGCTTATAAGATCCTCTCTAACGTCTTGGCCAACCGACTAAAGCTTTGCCTCAACAACATAATCTCACCCAACCAATTTTCTTTCCCCCCCCNTTGTCACATCAGCAATTAAAACGCCTTTCCTCGCATGTAAGCTAGGCATTAGCAAATCTTTTGATAGTATAGAATGGTCCTATTTATTTAACATTATGCGGCGTCTTGGCTTTTCACATAAATTGTGTCGCTTAATCATGCTTTGTGTATCATATGTTATGTACTATGTACTACTTAATGGCCAACCACATGGCTGCATCCACCCCACGAGAGGATTGCGTAAGGGCGACCCATTATCATCTTACCTCTACATACTCAGTTCTGAAGATTTATATGCCCTCTTGAAGGGCACTATCAACCAGGGTCGCTTACATGCTTTCTCTTCGAGTTGCGGTGGACCTCATATATCACACCTTCTCTTCACAAATGATTCACTCATGCTTTGTCAGGAAACGGCAGAGGAATGCAATGCCTTGGTTGAAGTTCTACAAACATATGGCGCAATCTCTGATCAAGTGGTCAACTACAATAAATCCCGAGTCAAGTATGGTAACGGAATACCCAAATCCCTTCAATCACAACTATCGACTATTTTGAACATCCCATCTACACAAGACTTTGGCCGCTACTTAGGCATTCCATACCTACAAGGTCGTGTTAGTCGCAATACTTTTAATGTGATCCTTGAACGTGTTTAACAAAAGATTAGTAGTTGGTCCACTAGATTTCTATCGTTGGTTGGTCGTGAAGTACTTATAAAAGCTATCCTCCTATCTCTTCCGGCTTATACAATGTCCTATTTTCGTCTGCCACTCTCCCTCATCTATAAGCTTACCTTTACTATTTGGAGCTTCTGGTGGCAAACATAGCCTACACATAAAGGCATTCCTTGGGTCGCATGGAAGAAGATGATCATTTAAAAACGGAATGGAGGACTTGGGTTTCAGGACTTATTCACCTTTCAAAACATCATTACTTGTGAAACAAGGTTGGAGACTCCTACATCACCCTTAAACGCTACTTACTAGTCTTCTCAAACATAAACATTACCATAATGTCCCTTTTCTACCCTCTACGTTAAACTCTCACCCGAGTTATGGTCGACACCATATTTTCAATAGTTTATAGTGTATGTCGAGTTTCGAACATGTAGTGGGCAATGGCCATTCTATCCATGCTTTTTCTGATAATTGGTTGCCGCCGCTTCACCCCAACACCTCTACATCTTTCTCTCTACCACAACCACCACTCCCAACTGCCTCTGCATCTAGTATCTCAACGACCACCATGGTTGATTTCTTTATCAACACTGCTACCTCCCAATGGGATATCAATAAAATCCAACAATTTATTCATCCTCAGGACCACCACCGTATTCTCCCTCTCTTCGTATTTTCCCGTCCACTATTATGGACTCCATTTCTTGGCCATTTTTGTCTACAGGTGAATATAGTGTTCGTTATGGTTACCATTTTCTCCTCCATGGCTCGATCATTGTTCCACCAAATTCCACTTTATCTCGTCTAATGTCCCAGATATTGAAATCCCTCCAAAAGTCAAACATTTTTGGTGGTGATCCTGCCACAATGGACTTCTAACATTAACCAACTTAATTATGCGAGGTTTACGGCTACAACCAACATGTCTCCTATGTGGTGATGCAGATGAAACAATTTCTCACCTCCTATTCACTTGCTCCCTCAGTAGGGAGGTTTGGGAATTGGCACCTATTGACTTGACACCACTCCTTGACTCTTCACCCTCTTTCCATGTCCCACATGATATCATTACTCAACTCCTCAATATGAATCCCGACTGTACATCCCTTATTAGCTCCTTGATTTGGCGCATCTGGAAAACTAGAAACAACCTTTATTTTAACAATCAAAGATGGCCCATTCCTCTTATCATTTCAAAAGCATTAGAGGATGTCGAACTTTGGAAAAAAACCTACTCTGAGGCAGTATCTTCTAATCTAATCTTGAATGGCATAACCAATCTTTCTACACCCACATCCTGTTTTTTTCCATGAATCCTTACGACCACCCCTCACCAATCCCTCTGTTTTCTTGCCTCTCTGATGAATTATGGACTTCACCGTCCCATCCTTGTGGAATTGCGTGGGCTCTTTTTATAATTGGAAAATGCTCTCCTGTGTGTATTGGTTTCTCATCACTCTCTCCTAGGCCTACTCCAGAAAGTTTGGAAGCAAAGGCGCTCTTATGGGCCATCACTCAAACTCAAATAGTGGGTTATGGACAATCTTAAGAATTAACAGATAGCCGAACGGTGATCAACGCCATTAGAGCAACGGACACTACACTCACTCTCAAAAAAATTTCACCTACTACTTTTGCCCCCTATTGCAACGAGATTCTCTGTTTTACCTTAGTTTATCATATTCGTTATATTTCTCGTTTGAATAATCATGTAGCTGATTTTTATGCAAAATATAGTCGCACTTCTTCCACTAACCCTACGGTTCAGTGGCTTATACCTTAACTGCTTATTTTAATATTACTGTTGCAAAAAAATATATATGTAAACTACAAATAAAATTTTTTTTAGCATTTAGATAAATTTAAATAAAAGCTTTTTCTCTTCGTTCTAGATCGGAATCCTCTCAAGTAACTGCATTCTTAGCTCGTCGTCGCTTTGTCCGAGATTTACGATCGACAGCACTCTTGGTCAGCTCCAGTCACCCCCCCCCCCCTTTCTTTTTTTTATTTACGTTGGTTTCCCCATGAGGCGGTATCTTAATCTTGGAATTTGGTCTAATGGAGTTTGGGTTTGTCAGAGTTGTGTTTCGGGAGTTGTTGGCGGGATGATCGCCGGACCATGAGGTCGATGGTGCAAACCTTTCACAAATGGTCGTCTGTTCTTTCATTCCTCTGTTGTGATGGCTCTACATCTCAGCACCAACGACTCCTGTTTGTTCCTGGTGCCAGTTTCTTTTTTGTTTCCGACAGTCTGGCCTTATGCGGCGCGACCTCTCTGGTCCTTTCGATCAAGTTTATTTTATGGGCTTTGTCTATATTTGTGGGTATCCGAGGTTTGGTCGTGTATTTGGTTTGTTGGTTGGTAGTCTTAGGCCGTCTCTTTTTTTATGGGACCGTTGTTGTTTCGCGCTTGGATTCGTATAGCTCGTTTTGTGGTATTGGCAAGTTTGTTCATTGTAAGGTTCAATGTCAGGTTGTTGTTTTCTTTGGTCCTTCTGTGGATTCTCGGCCGGGTTCGTGCTTTTTCTTTTTATGTCCTTCCTGGTTTGGTCCTTGGCCAGCTCATGTACGTTTGTTTTTTCCAAGAAGGCATATCGCTCATTGTATCTACAGATAATTTGATTGAGATTTGTTCCTTTGTGAGGCTTTTCTTTGGAATTTTCTGATCGACTCTTTTGAGAGTTTGTATCAGCCACCTAGTGACGTTTTTTGGTGATTCAACATTTTTTGTTGTCTTACCTTGTTCCAGAATAGTAGTCTTGGCATTCTTCAGTTGGAAGGTAGACCTATTCGCTATAGGAGGTTCCGCGATCGTAGAGCATTCAGTTTTTCTTTTGCATCTACTAGAAGTGGCGGTTCGTCTTGTTCTTGGTTGCTCATTGGATATCAGTGTCTGCTCCTCTTATCATATCAGTGTCTGCTCCTCTTATCGTTGTCCTTAACTTTCATTCTTGCGTTATATCTCTTCTTATATGTTTTCACTTCGGCTTCCTTTATTTGGGTTATGTTTTCGAGAATTTTGTTACTTCCACTGGCTTTGATCTTCACGGTTTGTGACTTTTTATTCGAATCAATATCAATATAATATTCTATACGTAAATAAAAAGAAAGAAGACAATTTATCATTTCGGAAAAGGTATACATTTATAGAAACCAACTCAAACAAGTGTTGGAAAAGTTGTCCAGGTCAAGTCAATGGCCAACACAAAAAATTATTTTACTTATCTCAAATTAAAATCATATACGGTCTATATATAAAAATATAGGGTGATTTTCACTCTAGTACATTTCTACAAAAGTAATTATAAGATAAAGTTCTTGAGACAATTTTACCTTTTTGGAGCAAAGAAATTTTGTTTTGAGTCAGCTGTACCTTTATTTTTCTAGATAATTACACTCTATCATTCTTATCTCCCCTAACATGTGTCCGAATGTTTTCCTCTCCTACCATGTTTCAAATTTTTTTAATCCTCAATCTTTAAAACCAATTATTTTATAGTACATAACTTAAAAGATAAAAATTATACCCAAATTCATAATTTGTGTATTCTATAAATAGAAATTTGTTACATTTTATTTGGACATAGAGTTTTTTGTTATTCTTCAAGCAAATCATTATCTTATTATTTTAAAAGTTGTTTATTATTATGTGTTTACAACGTTAATCCATTTAACGATGTTGTTGCGTTTTGTGCATGGCGTCATGATCATTGTATACATCAATAATTAGCATCGTGTACACATCGATGTACACAAACTGTGTGATCATTGTGCATACAAACTGCATGGTCACTATGTACACATATTGCATGATCATCATGAACACATACTGCATCGTAGTGTACATAGACTACATGATCATTGTGTACAAAAACTGCATGATCATCGTATACATAGGCTGTATGATCATCGTGTACATATACAACATGATCATCGTGTACACAGACTACATGATCATTGTGTACACATATTGCATGACTATTATGTACACAAACTGCATAATCATTGTGTACATATAGTGAATGATCATCGTGTATACAAGCATTGTGTACAGACCTCTTTAAACAGTCTGCATAATCATTGTGTACACGACATTGTACAGATACTATATGATCATCGTATACATAAGCATCATGTACGAACCGCTTTACTCAGTTTGCATATTGTGTACACGACGCTGTACAAAAAAACTTTATCATTTTTTATACAACCTACATGATTATTGTATGACTCTGTATACAGAATGCATGATCATTTTATGTACTAGTTAATTAGCATTGTTTACACTAGCGTCGTGTACACATGTGTTGACAATTTTTTTTTCTGTGTCCAAGTAAAATGAAACAAAAGTGTATTTATAGACGACAAAAAATTATAAATTTTGGTATAATTTAATTTTTTTTAGGATATATATTCTATCAAATAAATTTTTTTATAGAATGATGGTAAAAACATTACTTATCTCTTCATGAAAAACATGACAAATAAAATATCATCTCATAAAATTGTGGATCCATGCACTAATTTCAATGAAATCAGCACAACTTCTCTCCTCTCTCCACTTGAAGGGCACAATACTAATTAATTAATCTGAAAGAAAGCACAAGTGCACTAAGACTATGTACAATGGTTTCAACATTCAACACCTTCTTTTTCACTCCACCTCATTTTCTTTTTGTTCCACCTCATTATTCAACACTTACTCATTACAATGATTTGTTTGATAAATTCAACATTTTACCCCACCACTTTATTTTATATATTATTTTTTATGTTTCATATATTTTTGTAGTTATATTTAAATACAAGTTACGGTTGAGTTACAAACACAAGTTACTGCTAAATTACAAACACAAGTTATGGCTGAGTTACAAAAACAAGTTACAGCTGAGTTACAAACACAAGTTACAGCTGAGTTACAAACACAAGTTACGGCTGAGTTACAAACACAAGTTACGACTGAGTTACAAACACATGTTTTTACTGCTGAGTTACAAACACATGTTACGAATGACTTACAAAATGTTTTTACGGCTGAGTTATTTTTATTCAACACCTTTATCGTAAAATAGAAGTTTTTTGAGGGATATTAGAAAAATATAGAAATTTGTTTGTTTTTTTTTTCCGTGTCCAAATTAAACGAAACAAGTGCCTATTTATAGATAAATTTTTCTTACGAATTTTGATATAATTTTTTAAAAAAATATATATTTTATCATATAAATTGATTTTAAATGTATAGGATAAAAACTCTAAAAAATCTCTCAGACCAATATGAATTTGACATTTAACCCCTTATCTCCAACATTTTCTCTTTCCTTATATTATTGGGCCACGTGGGAGAAAGAGAGACAAAAAACTCGCTTCAACTAGTTGAATCTTTTCAACTAAATAAATGTCACCTCCTTTCCATTTAATAATTCAACACACCACTAAATGAGTTTCAACGGTTGAAAATGAGTTTCAACACCCCCATTGTACATGGTCAATAGTAAAAATTGCATTAGAATGTAAATAATTTTTAAAAAATACACTCTAGCGTAATTGTTTCAAAAATATATACATGGCACACAGTACTATAATTGAAATAACTTTTTCATTCAAATTATATTAAAATATGTAAATTTAAGTGACATATTGGTTGTCACATATTTTTTGGATAAATTACATTATATTGTAATTTTTAAAAAGTATTTACATTCTAAACATTTTGAGGGAGGATAAATTTTTTTGTCCCTCGCGTGTGACACAATCAAGTGAATAGCAAGTACACACTTTACCCTTGATTTCCTTTTATGTCATGTGTCACTTCTGAATAATTATAATGATATCTCTCTCCTACCATGTGTCATATATATTTTCGTTTTTGTCCTCAATCTCTAAAACCAATGATTTCATAATATATATTTTCAACAGAAATAAAAAACATAGCAAAATTCATAATTTTTTGTACTTTATAAATAGACATTTGTTTCATTTAATTTGGACAATGGAAATAACAAAAGCTTTGGGAAATAAAGAAGCCATTGATGTCATAAATGCATGTCTCCAAGTATCCATAAATGCATATGAACCTCTACAAATGAAACGAAGGGTAGAATTCCCAAATTGAGATATAGGAAAGGTTCAATTTCAATATGAAGGGCTAGTCAGATACTGCTTTAGGTGTAACCGGATCTCACATGACATATACACATGCTCGAGCATCCTTGAGGAGGAAAAAGAGAAGAAATCCTGAGAATTACGGGATTTCAATCAAGAAAGTGGCCCTTCGGATATTAGGTTCAATGACCCTAATAACCACGTCAAAATCATCCAAGAAGGCATAAAGAGACCGAGGTCCCCTACGACTGAGGCCTACGCAAGATCTCCTTCTCGGCCATATCATCCTGAAGATTCCAGAGGAGTTAAAAGAACCAATTTAACAGATAATCATGAGCATTCTAGACTGGGACAGTAAAAATCCATTAATAGGGAATGTACGAAAAAAGGAGAAACTAGATCACTAACCGAAGCAATAAAAAAATAATGTATGAAGCAGATTGGAGATACAACAATCGAGGAAACCCTAGTGATCTTCTGAACCACCATCACCATCGTCATTCCACATGGGTCAAAGATATGTGTCACCTAAAGAAAGGAACCGAAGACCCCATCACAATCTACAACACTCCCCACAAGTTTGGAGACCAAGAAACTCAATAAATGACAGTCGCTATAATGAACAATCTATGACTACCACAAAAATCCAGGAATCTTGAAAAATCACCTACTGAAAAAAGCAGATTCTCAAAGAACCATCTCAGTTATTCTCCCAAATTGAGCTAGTGCCAGAGATCAAGGGAATGGAGTACTAGTAAAACATTTGGATGAATCCACCAAATAACGCTAAAGACGCCTGAATGGTAAATCTCACATGATAGAAGAGCCAAAAGAGAGAACACCATTATCTTCAAAATACAAAGATCCAACGAGTATTATGTTGAGAAATTGTAGCACGATTTTCATCCGTGAAAGAGAGTCGACTCCATTAGTTGACCAACCCATACATCTTTCTCCTCATCATAGGTCCATGCATGATTTAGAGAGTCATTTTCTAGAAATCGAGCAGTTAATGGAAATAGAAGAAATTGCGAATATGGTGCTATCTAAGGAAGAAGAAGCATAAACATGTGGATGAATTTGGTGATGCATTTATGGATGAGAATATGTTGAAAATTGATGATCTTCTTGTTGATGACCTTGGTTATGATGCAGAGATTATAGATGTCATTTCCCAATTGTCTCTAGCAATTTCTAAGAAAGATGATAAGATTAAGGAAGATACTCAAACCTATAAAGAGGACACTATTCTCCTGAAAGGAAAGATGAGTAAAAAACTTTCAAGTGCGTAAAAGCAGGGAGGGCACAAAACCCTTGTTTTGACTAATGGCTTATAGGTAGAAAGGCAGGAAGAAATTATGAGAGGCATGGAAAGTAAGAAGAAAGTCTCCCGAAGTTCTGAGCTAAACAGAGTAAAAACATCAAAGAAACTGACTACGATCCAAGGTTGCCAATCCCCAAAGAAATCTAGAGGACATGGTACCTCTAAAAAACCCTTATCTATTAAAGTCCCTCGCATTGAGGTGTTTTCATCTACTAAAGTAAGTCTTATGTTGCTATTTCAGGTTCGGTGGAGACCCAAAAACCACCCAGTAAGAAGATATGACAACCATCTCCTATAATTGTCAAGGGGAAATTGAGCTTACTTGACAAAGCAGCACCTTCGGGAGTTGCATATATACTTTGCACATTTTTTTTTATTCTTTATGAAACAAAAAACTATCGTTCTTTTTTTCTTACAAGACTTTCAAGGTTCTTTTGGTTTTAATAGTTTGTTTATTGTTGAACCTGAGGGACGAAACAGTGGATTAGCTCTTTTTTATTTAGACTATCATGATATTTCGATCCTCTATTTTGATAAGAATATGATTGATATTTCATCTACAATAGAGGGTCACAAAGTTTTCATGACTTTTATTTATGGAAATTCGTTCACTGAGTATGGAGAATATGTATGGGAACGTTTATCCCGTGTAAGTACTTCTAGAAAAGGACCATGGTTTATGACAGAGGATTTTAATGAGATAACCGGAAATCATGAAAAAAGGAGGACAAAAAAGACCAGAGTCGTCTTTTCTAGCCTTTAGAGCTATGTTATCAAATTGTGGTATGCTGAAATTCCCATTTAAAGGCATCTCGAAGTCTTGGTTGGGATATCGTAGATCCAAAAAAGTTTAATGCAGACATGATAGAGCAGTAGGCAACAAAGATTGGCAACACACATTTTCCCACACTAATGTGGAGAACATAAGATTATGGGGTTCTGACCATCGGCCAATTCTCACCAGGACACAATCTCGGGTAATAAAATCCTATTGTAGTTATAAATTTGATAAGATATGGATTCAAAAGAATGGGATAAAAGAAGCTATCTAGGAAGGCTTGGATCCTATACGACCGGATCATTCCAGATCCTTTCGTGCCAAAGTTGGAGATGTTAAACGCTCAATATCCATATGGAAAAGGTTAAATTCATCCAACACAAAAAAGAAGAATGAGATAATTAAGGATCAACTAGAGAAAGCCTAATTAGATGATATCACCATAAATGAAGAGATTCTAGATCTAAAATAGAATCTCTGTTCGGCATTTAAGGAAGAAGAATTATATTAGAGACAAAAAAACTCGCGTCCTTTGATTAAAAGGCGGAGATATGAATACTAAGTCTTCCATGCAGTGACAAAACATAGAAGAGTCAAGAATCGCATTATCAAACTCAAATCCCTAAGAGGTGGATGGGCTGAAACTGAAGATGGTGTAGAGAGGGTGGCATCAAACTATTTCCAAAACCTGTTTACATCCACAAAGACGGGAGATTTGGATGATGCCCTCTGGTATATTAACGTGAAAGTGACAATAAAAATGAATGAATCACTAACACAAAATCCATCAGATAAAGAAATTGAAAAAACAATCACAAAGATTAACCCAGAAAAAGTTCAGGGCCCGATGGAATGACTAGTCTCTTTTACCAATAGATATGGGAGATAACAACGAAGGACATTATTAAGATGGTGAAAGATTTCTTCAGTACATGTGCTTTCGACCCAAGACTTAACCAGACACATATTTGCCTCCCCAAGACGAAACGTCCACAAGAGATGTAAGAAATTCGGCCAATAAGCCTTTGTAATGTAAGATATAAAATCATCTACAAGATTATGTGTTTTTTGTTAATAAATAACCTTCACGATTGGTATCAAAGACTCAATCCGCCTTTGCGGCAAGACGACTCATATCTGATAACATTTTGCTAGCATAAGAGGTCTTCCATGCTCTTCAAACAAACCCTATGCGCAAATCAAAATTTGTAGCCATCAAAATGGATATGAGTAAAGCTTATGATCGCGTTGAATGAAGATTCCTTGAAGCCATCTTGATAAATATGGGATTCGAGGTTAAAAGGGTCTCATGGATCAAATGGTGTGTGTCCACGGTGACATACCAAGTTTTAGTAATAAAGTACCAAAAGGAAATGTTCGGCCGTTTATAGGGCTTAGACAAGGAGAACCTCTCTCTGCATTTCTTTTTATCCTAATCACAGAAGCTCTTATATCTCATCTCAAAGTTGCAGAGGAGGAGGGTAGAATTATAGACCTTAAAATCGTGCGAGCCAGTCCATCAGTGTATCATCTCTTGTTTGCAGATGATAACATTTTGTTTTGTAAGGCAGACGTCCAACAATGTGTTGAGCTGATGTGAATCATACTATGGAAGAGCCTCGGGCCAAAAACTAAATCGTTCCAAATCTTCCATTATGTTCGAGAATAAAGTAGACATTGAGCTTAAAAGCCTACTTAAGAGAAATATTGGTATCCATAAAGAAGGTTGTATGGGGGTGTACCTTGGTCTCTCAGAGAAAATATGTGGCTCTAAACGACAAGTGTTTGCATTTATAAGAGATAGTCTCAACAGTCGGATAAACACATGCTCTACAAAATTCCTGTTGAAAGGAGGAAAAGAAGTGCTGCTTAAATCAGTTGCACAAGCTCTCCCTATTTACATGATGTCTTGCTTCCTTCTTCCAAAAGAGATCATATCCAATCTCCAAGGTGCTATAGCTAATTTTTGGTGAGTACAAAAGAAAATAATAGAGGTCTACACTGGGTTTCTTAGTATCCCCTGTGAACATGGGGGGGGGGGCTATGGTTCAAAGATCTCTATAATTTTAACCCTGCCCTCCTAGCTAAGCAATTATGGCGCTTGCTATAATTTCCTAACTCCCTTCTCGCCAGAGTCTTTAAAGGAATATATTATCGTCACACCAATTTGATGGTTAAAAAATCAAACTCCCCATCTTATGGATGGCGAAGTATACTAGCTAGTCAAAATCTTCTTCGGGAAGGAATTCGGAAAATGATAGGTTCGTGTACAAGCACTTTTGTGTTGCTAGACCCTTGGATACCATCGTTTCCATCACAACCGGTCAAAGACAATAGGGGTTCTCGAGATCATCAAATTTTAGTTAGTCATCTCATTGATCAATCACAAAATCATTGGAGAATAGATATTTTAGAATCCCTTTTTGATCCAGCCGACATCCCGTTAATACAGAGTATTAAACCGAGTTATAACAAAAATATGATGGTTTCTGCTGGAAAAATACAAGATCGGGACTTTGTATAGCCAACTCGGGATATGATTTAGCGACACAAATGAAGTGAGATACATATGACAAGGTTTCCTCTGAACCCAATATATACCTCCTTAAAATGTCTGATATGGAAGCTTAAAACTCCAAGGAAGCTTAAGCTTTTCATATGACATGCGATTTCTGGGTACCCTGTTTCATGCAACAGATTAGTTGATCGTCACTATGGATCAGATCGATCATGCCCAAGATGCGGGGATAGTAAAGAATTGATTAACCATTTATTGTTTTATGCCCACCAGCGCTACAGACATACCAAAATATCCGAGGAATTTCCCGAGGGATTCTCTTTTTGAGAATTTTGATTATCTTCTTAGTCGCGCGAAGAAATAAGGAATCCCAGAGAATATACTAGCGCTCTTCCCATGGATCATCTGGTTTATTTGGTTTTTTGGAAAGCTAGAAATGAGAAAGTTTTGAATGATAAGGCGATTTCCCCTATGGATACGGTACAACATGCATCCAATAAAGAAGCGGAATGGAGGACAACACAAATAATACTAAATCATGGACAAGATCGAGAGAGATCAGCACAGCCCCACGAAACAGTCAAAAGTTTTTCACCATAATCGAGATGCAAAGTGAATGCATCCTGGGTGAAAAACTCTGATTTTGTGGGTGGAGGATGTGTTTTCGAGTATGAACCATGGATCCGTACCTTTGGTTCTTTTGGGATATAAAGTGTTATCCCCTTGCATGCAGAGTTCAACATCTTGCTCTGTTCAATGAGAAGCTCCTTGCAACTAAGTTTTGAAAAGATGTCCTTTCAATCGGACTTTCTATGTCTTGTGAATCTTATAAATGAAAGAAGAAGAATAGCCATCCTTAGTTTCTTAATGGAATGAATTTGAACGTCTACGAAATGTTTTGTTAGGGTTTACTATTTATTATATTAAAAGAGAGTTTAATGTAATAGCTAATTTGTTAGCTAAGGGCGCTCGAGCTCAAAACTATATTTTCTCATGTAAACTCTTTGGTTCCAGGGTGGTTGGCTCAAAAGACTACCTTCTTACCCTGAATTAATAAAACATGGTGTTTTGTTGTAAAAAAAAATGGACATTGGAAGAAAAAAAATGATCTCTTTATTTTCTAGTATCATTCGATGAAATTATTCTCTCAATGTTTGAATATAGTTTAAGTATTATGTGTACACAATGTTAATAAATTTGACGAAGTCAAAGCATTTTGTGTACGATGCCATAATCTCGTTTACACAACGTTCTACATAGATTGTATGGTGGCTGAGTTCACTGGATAATTAACATTGTTTTTATGACGTTGTACATAGACTGTGTGATCATTGTGTACACAGCCTACATAATCTTGCGTACATATATTGTATGACATGGTATAGACTGCACATACCATTGTACACAGACTGCATGATTATGTGTACACAACGTTGTACACCCTAGTCTAGTGGAGAGGTAGTGTATGCTCGTATGACATAAGCTTTACACTCTACCCTTCATTCTGTCTCATGCCATGTGTCACATTCTAAATGATTATACATATCTCTCTCCTACCACGTGTGAGATTTTTTTTCTTTTGTTCTTAATCTTGAAAACCAATTATTTCATAGTATATATGACATATGTTTTTAAATAAATAAATAATTATACCAAAATTCATAATTTATGTACTATATAAATTTGACACTTGTTTCAATTTATTTGAATATAGAAAAAATGTTCTCTTTATTTTTTATTATTTTTCAATGAAATTCTTCATAATGTTTAAACATTGTTTTAGTATTCTATG
The DNA here is from genome assembly GCA_900406425.1 of Iberis pinnata. NCBI lineage: Eukaryota > Viridiplantae > Streptophyta > Magnoliopsida > Brassicales > Brassicaceae > Iberis > Iberis pinnata. The sequence continues at coordinate 15,965 of OVBE01007538.1, forward strand.
TATAAATTGTTAATCAATTTTAACGATGTCCACGGATTTTGCATATGGTGCCATAATTTCGTATACAGACTGCATGATCATTATGTATACATTTGGCATGATTATCATGTGCACAAGAATCATGTACATATTGTTGTACATAGACTACATGATCATGAGTACACGACACTGTACATAAATTGTTTGATCAATTTTGATATAGCCTACATGATTATTATGTACAAACATTGTGTATACAAATTATATTATCATTATATGTGCTAGATAATCAGCTTTGTGTACACAAGCATCATGAACACAATGCTAATTTGTATTTTTTCTTTCTCTAAAAAGGAAAAAACAAGTGTCTATTTATAAAGTACAAAAATTATGAATTTTGATATAATTTTATTTTTAAGCTTTATACTATGAGACAATTGATTTTAAAGATTAGGAATAAAAACATTATTTCCCTCTTTGAAAACCGTGACAAACAAAATGAGATCTTAGAAAGTGGTGGAGTCATGCACTATTTTAAAAGAAATCAACACAACTTCTCTCCTATGACAATCCCACGGGCACCATTTTATGACCTTGATTAGTAGAGAAGAGAATAGAAAAGCGCATTATGCTTTATGTCTATCCAATCATGTTTTATTAAAAAAAACTTAAGTGATATGCCAAATGCTCATCACCTCTATGGTTTCAATATAGTTTAACTTTAAAATTTTATAAATTTAGTAAAATCGAAATAATTTTAATTTTTTTGTAAGATAACTTCAATCATTAAACTACTGTTTAAAATTTAAAAATTATTTTTTAAAATATTAAAAACTTTATAAAATAATAATTAAAATATCATAATAAAACCATATTATATTATTATTATTATATCATATTTTAACTATATAATAGTTATATATATATATACTAAATTATTATTTAATATTAATTTATTCTTATCATTTTATAAAAATTAATAAAATAAATCATTTATATATGGAAATATTTATGAAATGAAATTATATAATTTTATTATTTTATTATAATAAATACTTTTTATACTAATTTTATAGTAATACGTTTATATATTAGACATAATAACACGTGAATTAAACAAATATAAACGTAATCTCAGCTCTGATTTGCGTAGATGTCTCAGATCATTTTTAATATATTTTAATTTTCAGATAATTTAATTATAAGTTGACTCGCCATTTTCATCTACACTCATGATCCATCAGTTGTTAAAAAAATGGCAAGTTCCGAAGCTCTCTTGCCCATTATCATTCGACAAAATCCATTATCTGATCCAAGATCCGACCCGATCCATGAAACTCACCGGACACGTCGACACATCATACTCCATCTTACGGTTTATGGTCTGGTCTTGATGGCTTTATATGTCGCTCTCATCACCACACACGACGGTTATACCAACAAAAATGATGAAGTAGCTGCAGAGTCACCTGCTCGTTTCTCCAGTGTATCGGAGAAGAGCAACAATCCAAAAACTGAAGCGTTCCGGACGACATTTCATTTCCAACCTCAGAAACATATGATGCACGGTACGTAAGGAACAAAATTAATAGACAAGATAAATAGTTTCTTACATATACAGACTCAAAAGTATTATGAACTTCTTTAATATTTTTTTTTTTGGCATAAAATATGATGCACTTTTACTCGAAAAGATTTTTTAAACTCTTTAAATTTAATTTATCAAAATAAGTTTTGCTAAATATTATTACTAAACATTTATGTATAACTAACCAAATGGATGTGGTCTAGTGATTATTACATTTGAGTAGAAGTGCCCATGTTAGTTAAATATGGAATTGTGGAATCTCAGTTAAAAGTTAATGGTTTCTGTACCGAACAAGAAGAAAATAAAAATATTTATGTATTATTCTTTAATTTTATAGTTTATCATAAAACTAAAAATACATATATATTTCTTATAAATTATTTTTAGTCATTATTGATTATATTTACTTCTTCTTGATCTTCTTTCTGCTTGCTTTTTATTCCCCTCAAATCCAATGGCGTACGTTGGTGGCATATTTCTGGCTTCTCCGTCTACAGATCCTAATGGTAAGATTTATAAACTGTTATTATGATCAGACGTACTGCCCAAAGTTTGTTAGACACTGATACTTGCCATATATGCGTGTAAAATATATGAATCATAGTGAAACAAATAACCATCAATAAAAATTAATAGTAATCCTTATAATTATGACTAACTAGTACTAATTTAATTGGAATTCACATAAAATTCAAGATTAAAACTCACATTTAACGTCTAATTTTGGCATGTATTTATTCCAAATCACACGTAATTAACACTTAACCATCATGAATATGATCAACAACAAACTCAAATATATACACGCTGCTAATAAATATATATATA